>KZ538052.1:43414-111285 GCA_000934665.2 Catajapyx aquilonaris | reverse complement strand
CCCCCCCCCCCCCGAGAAGTTCCCTTGTGCCCCTTCCAGAAAAAAATTCCAGGATCCGCCACTGGTAATAGTGATGGGACGAGTTTACGTGAAGAATATCGGTGGAAGGCTTTGGCGTATATCACGGCAGTAGCGGGGTGAGATTGTGCCACGGAAAATATAATTTTAATCCCTCCTCCCTTAGCATATTAAATTATTGTTGCACATGAACTGAAAGGTGAGAGGTGCAGTAATGTTTTGTATAAAATTCGTTTCAATATATCAATTATTCTGGTTTGATTGTAAGAAAAAAACTCAAAATGTGGCACAATCTCACCCCGTTTGACGGCTATACAGTATTTATGTAAGTACTGTTGTAAAGAGAGAATTAGCATTAAATTATTATTGTTGTTAGTTCTCAATATCGCCAATGACATTAGCATTTATAACAAGGTGCACAGAATGTTGAAGGAAAAAGTTATAGTTATAAACTATTGAATGTATATCCTACCAGGGACATTTTTGAGCATATTACGGCGTTGTTTGAAGTCCTGTAAACAAACCTGTCTGTCACGCAGGTTGAGGTTAGTTGGCGTTTGATGTCAAAGCTGTGTGCAAGATAAAAAATGGAAGCGAAATTTTTTACTAGCGGTAACGAACTAAGGAGCTCTGAACACAATTAAGTAATGCAACATTACTTGCAACCTGGTGCTTTTAGTGAAATCGAGGATGGGAGTGCACCTGCCCTCTCAAATTAAGAGGCTTTCATGGCACATACCTCTGAACAACAAAGGTGGGATAGATATTAAACAAAGCATAACTTTAAGTATTTGTTAGCTCTGCCCTTAGTGTATGAAGTATTTTGACGACCTATAGTATGATGGGGCATGTACACAACAAGACATTATAAGCTGCCCTAGTTATGACAGTTCCAGTCTGGTCCTTCAGAACGGAAATTGAGCAAAGGGCCGCCAGTAATGAGGCGAACTGATCGATTGACGACAGGAGAGAGAAAATAACAAGGGGGAAACTGTGCCATTCATTATATAATTTTTTTTCTCTCCTCTTTTGTTCCATCTCTAGGTCACAGCAGCAGCCATGAAGCTGAGCTGCTCGGCCTACCAAGCTGGTTCTTCCTATGGCCAAAAGATCCTGCGATCGGGCCATCATATGCAGAACTATGGATCCACCTCATCCACAGCTATTCCAGCGCCTCGTCTGCAATTCACACTGCCTACTGTACAGGTACAGTCATTTTGAATTCATTTCAATAAAGTCATCCAAATCCAAATTTTCGTCCACCAATTTTTTACGTCCAAAATAATAACGGTTCGAGAATAAATTTCGGTTTTTCGAATGTTCTACTTGGACAATAATGGCGGTGTCCAGGAAACAGCTTTCTCCATACGCAGAAATTAATAATAGGCTACGTCAGAGTATTTACGACATTGTTACAAAGAAGCACTTAGATCTCCCTCACTTAATCTATAGGAGCTTAAGGACACTATTCATGTTTAATAATCTGAGCAGGGCTTGGAGTGGATGAGCTCATCCCACATTCCACTTACCTTTTCGTTTCGACCTCAAGTAAAATTAGTTCCCAGTTTACCATTATTAACCTGGCCAAATCCCTTTAGCCTCAAAGGCGCTTTGTGTTCCTACAGTGGGGGGGCACCCCAAGAATATAACTGCATGGGTGTAATTTGCAGGCAGTCCCAAGTCGTGAAGTTCACTGGTGTAATCCCAGGACAATTATGGGACCAGTTTATGAATGGGGAACAAGGGATATTGTGTGTAATTATGTTGCTGGCGACATCTGCCGGAATTGTAGCGAACTTCGTTTTGCTCGGTATGGTACATTTATTCAGGATCAATGATGCGAAAACCTGAAAAATTGCGTCAACAATGTGATCCATGAATGAATATCAAGAGTAGACAGCTTGCGACGGTCCTTAGTTGAATGCCAGTCGAACGTGCTGATGAGATTATACGGCAATTTCCCTTAAGCAATATCAACAAGACAACGAACTTGAAGTGTGTTTTACCCGAAGAGGACGGAGAGACGGTGCTTTGGCGTCTTCACAAACATTTCAAGTTGCCAGATAATTTCGATTCGCGTGCTTTGGTGGAAAGGTGTCGAACTAATTTCCTGCCCGGGGAAAACCTAGCCGTTTATTTTGCTTGACTATGCTTAATTGCTGATCGTCAAACTCTTGATTAAAAGCTTGGCCGATACGACACTTTGTTGGGCAACTTGCGTTGATACATGACACACTGGCCGGGAATGTCCACTTCCCTATCTTCACATTAGAATTTATATTAAACTAGCTATCGAATGGATAGTTCCTAATCTCGTCCACCAGAGGCGCTGTCTACACCCTCATTACGCATGCGCAGAAAGCGGGCCAATAGGAAGCGTCGCGGTAACAATATGTGGCGGACCAATCAGAGGACTCGGTCAATAAATAAATACAGTACATAAATAATGAAAACATGACAATAATATTACGATGTTCTTCGTACAACGACTTTAAATATAATGCAGTGTCCTATGAGAACCAATCGTAAATGCCTTTAGTTGTGCACGACTGACCCAGAGATATCCTTGAAGGGGATGGACTCGCATCCCTGGGACAAGGGTCTGCAATATAGAGGTCTGAGGTGCAGAAAGGATGGGGAATATTGGATGTGGGAGCTGAGAAAGAAGAGCAGCATTGTCGGCCCTGGAGGGCAATTCGATTAAACAAGAGAATGGAGGAGGTATGGGAGGATCTAGGCCTTCCACTCATTTTTTTTCTAGCCCACCTCAGAATTACCCCTTTTATCCGCCTGAGGGACAAAGACAGATGCGACCATATGAGATAGTAATTCTGTGAGAAACTAAGGTAAATAGGAAGGGTATGTCTTACATGTGCCTGTAGGCGGATACTTTAGCGTGTAACGGTCAAAAATGGCCGTTATAACGGTCTCGATTCTGCAACGGTCCCAAAAAGGTCTCTTTGGTGTCGTGTAAGGTGACATGTCCCTTCAGGGTGTGATATTTTTCCAACCTACTTTAAATAACTCTGAAGTGGCTGGGAAGGAGAAGAGTTGAGGAGTGCAAGTGATTTCTGGCCAAATCCTACCGCTGGACCTATTCCAGGAGGCTGCGGGGAAAGGCAATCCCCCAATCTCCATCAGAAGCAACCTTCTTCAGGTTGAGACCTGCGGGAATTGAATCGTTGTATAGTGGTCTGGAGGAGGAGGAGGAGGAGGAAGAAGAAAAAAGTGCACCTTTAAGAAGTTCTAACCAGAACTCCCTCAGGTTATTTTGGCTTTATAAGGATGTCGTGACTGGTGAAGGAGGATGAAATTATTATATTTTGTACCATAGTTTTTCAACAATATTCGACGTGTAATAGTGACTGTTGTGACACACTCCAGAAACTAAATGGGAACTTGTACAAAGTCAAATTTTGAGTTTATTTTAAGCAAATTGGCAAAACATCAAAGGACAACTTTACTGTAACTGTAGTTCCCACAAAGATTGCACACTGAGAGTAAAAGTTCTGCCTTATTTGAATACAGGTGAACTGTACCGTATGACGAGCTGCTAATGAGACTTTGCGTGAAAGCCGATCATTATACGAACTAACTTTGTGAAAATCTGAGGCGAAATTACGTTGCTGATGGAGCACCACCATTTTGTTGAAAATAACCGCAGTTGAAATGGTCACTGTTTTATTATGCCGTTTGCACTCTTTCAAGCTCAGTAATTTCACGATATGCAAAATTAACTAGGGACTAATTAGAAGGATTTGTCACTGTAAGTGGTCTCTGCTTAGAGAATTTATAATAAGCAGAGTTCTGATTATGCATGTAATAATATGGACAACAATGGTGATCTCAGTCTATACAGTGACATATATCGACATATTTCATCACCTGCAGCGATTTTCATTCTGCGATGTCCCCAACGTGCCATCTTTTCGCAAGCCCCAGTAATACCGAAAATTCCTAATTACAATTCGCTTTTCCGCACAGAGCAGTAATGCAGAGCGAAAATTGGGAAGCCTGTAATTTTATGCACGTTTTACAAACCGGGGCAGCGAAAAAGAGCAGAAATTTTTGTCAGGAAATGATTGCAATGTCAGCACCAGATGTGTGTACACCCCCTCTGGGCACTGTTCTCTCTGCGCATTACTTTCATGCCTAGGACAATAGTTCGCGTTACATAGAATGCCTACAATATTTTTGACAGACTCGACAAACAAAAGGGGTTTTGACTTGCAGGCTAACTCTGACAATATTGAAACTACTTTTTTTTTTTTGCTATATCTGGTATTGAAACTATCACCTTCAAACCCTATAACCAAGAATTGATCTTCACTTCCATATAGGGAAGACCTAGACGTGATTCGCTCCTGGAATACGCAATCACGCCTGCTGGGACTACATGTGACCTGAATGTGTCCTGTGTCATTTTGATGGACCTTATTATTCAGATTATTACGCATGATGTTGTGCACACTAATCTGTGTACACTCTCAGCCAATTCGACCTTGCCATTTTCTATTAGTGTCAATGGGATGAGCATATATTTTCTAATTCAATATTTATGTAAAAAGTGAGCTTTTTGACCCCCCTGTACATGGACTATTGGACTAGAACAATATAGACACTTCATAAGATCGTGTGAAACCAATCAGAAAAACTTGAGAAAAACTCACTTGTTTGTACAAGATTAGAAAAACAAGCCCCGATATTAGTATTGGAACTGGATTGGTTTAATAAAAATTGATTAAAACTAGGCGCACTTTAGGTCCAGCCTCTCTCTCTCTCTCTAGTTTCTACAGCTAGATCGAGTTTTATCCGCATCCACTGGTGGCAGCATCTGCTAGCATCCGATGCAACTAGGTGGTGGGTTGGGTTGAAGGAAAAATTGGGGGCAGTGGTTGCCAGGCGACAGAGCCGATGTCACCTCGGAATATCGGAGAGTTGTCATGTCCATAAAATTCATAAATAAAACCGCTGGATAATTGAGTAGGGAAGGATAATTTAATGGCTGAAGTTCAAAAGTGCGCAGTTTATTATTAGCCGGATCAATTGATATCGACTACAGTTTATTGGGAATTTACAGCCACTATTAGTTACAGTGTTCGATATATCGTATGTTTGGTAGATATTTATTGAATATCAGCAGAATTGCCAATTGCTAGCAATGCCTATCGAGGAATCGATTTTCGATAAATTCCGTGAACTATACATTACATTTCTCCGACGATATCCTACTAATATCAAATCGCTAATTTGCTTTCCGTCTGTATGCAGTTTCTAAATGACATTATGCCACTGTGCGGTTACTCCGCCACTCATTGTCGACACTGTGTACTTCTCATTAAGCCTCGCTGAATATCTGGGGTGATAAGACCGAATTGTGTTGATATAGGAGGTAAATAGATGAGAGAGGTTACATGGCGTCTCTCCTTGGGTATAGCAGAGGCAGAGAGCCTCTCATATTGAGAGGTTTTATCAGTGAGCGACGAGATGGAAGGGGGCCTTGATTTCACGCCTGTGTCTTTGAAACATTGGTGGTGATGGATGATGATGATGAGGAGGAGGAAGTAGCAGCCGGTTGGAAGCTTCTTCCTTCAGAGCCTCCTGTCGGAGTAAGTAACTTTTTTCGAATTACAGGGACTCGAAACGAATTGGCTTAGAAATGGAAGTGGTGAAAATGGAAAGATTGATTTCATGGACTTTTGTATTTGGCATAATTATGAGATTATCACTGCAGAAATATTAGGAACCGGTCTTTTGTTCTTTGTTCCTGGCTTAAAGTGTCTGATGAGATATTTTTTCATTGAAAACAATTATTTTATAAGACGTCTATCTACACTGTTATTGCGACACCCTGTGTGAAGCTGTAGAATTTGAAGTGCATCAGAGTGGGCTGAGTGAATGCTTAATTCATGAAAAGCTTTTAAAGGCATTCTGTGAGGCCTTACCCGTTTACTGATTTGCGTAAAATAGACGCAGTCAGCGGTTACAGCGTCAGAAGTTTTATTCTGCACAGTTCGTCTCATCAGTCACAGGTTCAGACGGGAGTAAAATATGCATCTCCGTCTGCTCCTTTCCGACACCATTGTCATTAATACTGTAACGTTCTTGCAAGAGTCACATTGTCAACCTTGGTTTGGACAGGGAGTAATTATTATGTTGTAAAGTCTTACTGTAGTTGTATATAGACCGTCTGGGACAATTATGTGTATGTGTCCCATGTGAGGTAATGAAGAATCGAACCTGTGGGTTGCATAATGGGCTGATGTGGTAATAGGATTAGCCTGCATGTCAGCCTCACTTTGTGGCTCAACCACTATATTTCTATCACAAACATATAAACGTCAACTTTGACATACCGCATGACAAAAAATAGAGCTGTGGACTCGCAAACAAAATTCATCCAGTCTGATACCCGTTAAAAGCCCGCATTTCCCCTTTAATTATTGGGGAACAGACGCTGGCCATATGCTTGTCACCTAATTAAAACGGTATGCCAGTTGACAGATGCGTGTTGGTACACTCTGTGCCAATATTCCATAGTTTGGACCTAGGTTCAGGTGTGTCCAGCACCCTGGGAATACCTACGTGTCAACATCGTATTAAAACCTCCCTATACTGTTATGTACTTAGCTGTTGATGAGAAGGGCGTGGTAAAGGTATGCTTCTGAAGCACATTCTCCATTCTCTGTAACCCAATCAACGCCGAGTTGTGACCCTAAATTGCGTTACCCACCAGAAAGCTTTGACTTACGTTGCCTATGTGCCATTATTACGTTGGAAATGGGATTTTAATTTGCCATCAGCAAGTCCACTTTAATAGCCAAGCAATGGCGGAAAGTTCGAACTTTTAAATATCCCTCCGCCTGCAGCATGGCAAGTAGTTCCATCACACTCACATTGTTAGATACTTGCAATTTTGCAAATATATAAAGGAAAGTTGAGAGTCTTAATAGAAGCAATAGAAACACATAAATGAGCGTCTGGGAACAAACTTTGCTTGCTTGGATAGACCCAGTGGAATTGAAAAAAAATGGCGGAGGTTTATTTGAACAAGGCAAATTACTCGGTTTGGTTAGGAGGTTGGATAAATAGGAGGGGGAGGATGCATATTAGCACCTTTTGAAGTTTGCTTCTCATCAGCGGTAGAGGAAACTTCATTGACACGGCTCATAACCCCTTTGCATATTCAGTAGTTTCGGTTTGGGTTCTGGGTCTGGGAACACTGGCATCCTGTGGGCACAACTTAATAATTTGAATTTTTATGGAGGCAAACCCTCAAGAGGAAGATGCTCCTAAGTTTATTAAAGCTGCCGGGCATTGTTGATGTATGTCCGACCTGGAATGCGTGGGTCCGGGGATCGTGTGACAGTTGACAAAATATATTACAGACACTCGCACATTATGATAGACTAGGCCTACACACAAGAATTCAGTACAGTGTAGAATGGAATTAATATTATTTAAAAATCCATTACTGTGACGACGACTGCATCTAACTGCAGGCCCTGTGGCTGAAATGACCCATTACCGTAATTACGCGGACGGGGCGGATGTAGTTACTGTCACACATTGTCACTCGCAAGCCCTGTGTCACCTGAAACGTCCTGCTTGACACCACAATTAGTGCAGAGTAAAATACCTGGTGTTCCTACTTAATTGTTAGTCCTACTTATCAATATTTAACACTAATCTGTTTTGAACTAAATAAAAAACCACTGCTTTTGAATAAAAAAAACGAACTCGTGTTGACATGCCCTCCTTGAGGCTACTCCACATCGCTTTTCATATGCAAAGACCATTGTAAGCCTCCAGAAAGTAGGGAAGAACCCAGCTGGCGTCCTAAAGATCAATCTTTGGTTCCCGGAGAAGAGCCAAGATGTATATGCGGCTAACCACACCGCCATCTTCGTCTATATACTTTTTTTTACACCGTCTTTCACAGCTCAATAACCAAGCAAGAGGAAACAGGCTTTCCTTTCATCTCTAGCGTTTTACTTTGGTCCAATGGCCGCTGAACGTCGGCTATTCATGGCTGCTTCACATCCAGGCCAAATTGCCAGGCGTGAAGAGATCCTCACTTTTTTTCTGGCTACTTTTATATATTTTTACCAGGTTGTACCAACTGGAAGGTCCATTCAGAAGGATTCTGTGCAATTTCTCTGGGAATTAAACCCCTGAGGTTGTTGATGACTGGAGCAGCCTAGATTTTGTACTATCCCTTGAGGGGATTCTCTGGAAAGGATGGTTACAGGGTGCAAAGGTCCCTTTTCACTCGAAGGGAAGCATGAGAGTAATATTTCAATTCGGTTACCCTTAGAGGTGAAGAGTTTTAAGCGAGTTGAGCCCTGGAGAAATCAGTGGAGATAGTTTCAGAGCGTGGTTACATGACGAGAGGAGTGCATTTTCATTAATGTTTAATGTGGCATGACTTGATGCCTTGGTTCCTTAGGTAATAATAACACTAATAATATATAAATAACTAGCTGCGGCACCCGGCGTTGCCCGGGAAGAAATGAATGAAGGGAAAACACCTGCCAGTAGCCCCGTCAAAATTTTCACGCACAGAGAGCTGCCATGACAGTTTTCCCTGACGTTTTGGACTTGGCAAAAAGTGGACTTTTGCACGTGCCACCTTGTCCATCTGCTCCTGAGCAATTCCACGTAAAAGTAAACATCTGGGACAAAAATTGAAAATGACTTGTTGGCAATGTGTGATACGTCGTTGGAATCAGAAAGAACCCAAATTTCGGCTTCTGAAATATATTTTGACATGGAACCTGAACTGGTAAAAGAAATTGCACCTGAATGTGTTACATTGTGAATGCGAAGTTGTGCATGAAATCACATGAACTTTGACAGGCCTAAATGGGAACTTAAAATAAAAATAAATTCACTTTTCTTTGCACGGGGCTCAAGTCGAGGATGAAATGACCGCGTTCCTTGGTGGAGAAGGACAGTCATTCGACATAAATGGTTGATCTTGGCATCAAAAGTGGACTCCGCGCGGTGTGTGGGGTGTAACGAAATAGATAAAAAAGTTTATGACAATGAGTGGGTTTTAGGGCAGTGGTGCTAGTTTTCAATATTCATTGACTAGACACCGTGAGCAATGTCTCATGTGAATTGGAAGTCATAGAATGCCACCAATTTCTGGCAGCATTGATAAGGAAGTTGTTATGGGGTGTAACGTTACACCCCTCACGTGGCACGGGTATGGGGGGCAACATATGCTCTATTCCCGTTTAAGTGAAGTAGAGTCGTACATATTGGCACATTATGCTGAAAATTGTCTGATTATCTATACAGTAATATTATACAGGCCTACTGTACGCATGGGTGAGGGAATTCCCCACTCAACACCTTTTACCAATCACCATCCTCTTGCATGACATGACACATCATTCCACCTTCCTCTTACCCACTCCACTATGCGCGCGCGCGCACACACACACACACACACACACCCATATTATAATGTACTATCCTTGTGAGGATTTTCGAAAAATAAAAATTTAAAACTAACCTAACCTAACCTACAAAAAACACACGAAATTTTGGTGACATATTTTGGCAGTAAATATGAGGTATTTTTTTCGATACTTCCCTATCCTTGTGAGGACTGTGTACCATATGAGGTCCTGAAAAAGTCCTCGTAAGGCAAGAGGTCCTCACAAGGATAGGGAAATATCGAAAAAATTCCTCGCAAGGATAGGCAAGTCTGATCACACCTACACACACTCAGTGAGTGTCCAATCCTAGAGCAGGAAAAACAGGATTAATCCTGCCCTATAGATTTAATCCTCAGTCCAATCCTAGAGCAGATGTAATTAGCAGCTCTGAGAGAGGTTCACAGAATTTACGGAGCAAGGTGAGATCTGAGACATGGAAAAAACCAAAGCGAAGTCAGGCGCCGAAAGATTGAGAGCAAGCCCAAGCGTCAGCGTCACCGCCGCAAGTGATGGCCGTTGGCAACATGCGTCGGGGATGGTAGACTTTTTGTGCATTTCAATGTATTGTATATAGATGAATAAACTTGTTCTAGATGTTGAAGTGTACTCGTACGTGGTATTTTGTGCGGTTCTCCATTTCCAAATTCGCACGTTATGGGGTGTAACGTTTTTCATGTTTGGGGTGTAACGACTTCGGATGACTGTTACGTAATGGCCATTGGTCATAAGAGTAAAATATAGTCATAGAAAGTTAGCCCGAAGCATATTTGACACGTCTGTGAAAATCACAGCTCATTTTACTCACACCAATCACAGGAATTGAAATGAACTCACAGGTCACTTTTCCTGCTGTACATTTCGCGTTATGGGGTGTAACGGAAGTTTACAGGGCTACAAAACCTTAACAAATTTTTATATTTCATTGAACCTTCACAACTCGACAGCTGCACTTGTCTACTAAATGCCCTGTGAAAGTCATGATTTGAAACCCCCGTTTTCCCATTTAAATCTTGCGTCAAAGTTCAAAAATTGTGTGCGATGTGTGGGGTGTAACATATGGAATTGCTCTCCTGATTAAGCCGCCGGAGAACAATAGCTCCTCTCCGGCGCTCCCTCCTCCCACCTGCTCATAATCTGGATCTACTCTAATCCCACCTCAGCTACAACCCCTCCCGTCCTTCCCACCCGGACCGCAGATGGCAGGCAAATGACGGTTGGCAGGCGGACAGAAAGACAGACAGACTCATAAACGGTTTTATTTATATGGTGAGCAGCGCCATCTGTTGATGAATATGCTGCATTAATATCTGGTTAATGGAGACTATCTGCGTGCTTGTTCCCTAGAGAGTACCAGACTGACCTAACACAAATTTTATGCCGCATAATATCTCGCCCGTTACGATTAATACGTAATAAGGGCGCACCTAACATAGGTGGCGCTAATTAACCGAGAGGTATCTCGTTTTTCGCAGGTATAAGGTTATTCGGTTAAGAGCAGTCCTCTGCATAGTTAATCAGGGCTGAGAGCAGCAGAGAAGCCTCTCTTGTAACCACCAGGGCTTATTTACGACGACAAGAAAGCTCCTTTTCTGTAACAGCCTATTAGTGTCAGCTGGAGCCTGTAATTATAGCCTCCTATTGATCTACTGCGGCTCAGGAAAGAATATTTCAAGCCTTTCGCAAGATATGCGGAGATGTAAAACTCTGCGATGCTACATATTTATGAGGCGCATTAGTAATACCAAGGTGTAAGATTACAAGGAAAGAAATCCGAGAAAATCTGGTGTGATACAAGGACAGTAGGAGCTACATGGTTGGTCCATTAAAAGAACACCCCCGAAAGGTGATATATTCTGGAAGATAAGGGAGTGTCGGTGGAGAATCGATTTGGAGTGTTTCACTATTTTATAGTGTAAGGAGGGTTAGGATGCTTTGAAGGGGGTGGTTTAATGGGTGGAAAATGGAGACGATAGAAATATTTCATTGCACGAGGTTTCTTAGAGAGAAGCCTATTTTAGCATGGTTTTATGCGAGTTGACAAAGATCAAACCTGGTGTAATTTTTTAAAAGGTGTCATAGTTCAAAACATTTATCATCGGTTTCTTCAGAACGTTTAATTACTGTTGGTATTTAATAGTGTAATAAGTGCCAAATGACTGCAAAAAATTTATTGCAAATTTGGGATGAAATATAGTTTTTAAAAATAGCAAAACCAACATTTATTACTGCGGTTTTATTCTGTCAAACGAGATGGCCAGATGCATGTATCTGGTCATCACTGGCCACCCCTTAATGAGTTCAAGGCCGTGAAGAATATAGTGGTTGTTTGATTCAGTTTCATATATGTTCAATTTGTACAAGATTTAAACATATTTATTTACATTTAATTTGCAGTGCAGTATTGACATTTAATTTAGAGCACAGTACATGTATTTGATACATTACAGTACATTATATTAATACGAAATAAGATTAAATATTTAGAAGGCCATATTACTCTTCCAGAGGTAATGTCATTAAAAACTGAACAGTTTAGGTAAGTAAATATTAGCTTGAAAGTGTGTCTAGTAAAACGTGGAGTACAGCATACTATGAAATTAATTTAGCTTTCAGGTAGGTAATGACTTTCTCAGAATTAATTCTACTTTCACGGTTTAGGAAAATCCCGAAATAAATTTAATTATCCCCTCCGTCTATTGCAGGATTAGCCTAGGAGCACTATTAAAATCGCGAACTTTTCGTAACTCTGGCATGTCGGCGAGGCACGCTATCGATTGGAGTCCTCAAATTCTTTTACTTTAATATGAAATACGGAATTTTCAGAACGAGACAACACAATGGTGCAAAGTCATTTAAACCTTGCTTGGTATTCTTGATTAATTAAACTCAGGTTAGATCTTTAAAATGTTTCATGACCAGGAATGACACCATGTCATCCATCAATCCACACCTATCTTCACCTTCATATCAATTTCACGACCCGACGTCCAAACAAACACCTTTAGAATTCAAGGAACCCACCACCTCCTGTCCTTAATCAAACAACGACCTCTTCATAGCCCTAGCTTGAAGGCTATTGGAATTCAGGTCTCGAGATCCGATAAGGTCCAATCAGCACAGGCCAGTTTCCTATAGAGACTTATTTGAAGTCTCCAGGAAACTGAGTCTGAGGTGAGGATTGGCTAGGAAGAGACTTAATCACAGTACCTGGAGGGCCTGCACGTGCCAACTGGGAATGACCAGTCTCTTACTGGACAAGGATTCTTAACTGTCCTGTTTGCACCAAAACGATGTATGTTTTATAGAAAGAAACGTGGGACGTACAAGTACAGTCCACATATGTGTACAATTTTATTCATTTATGCTGCTTTGGTGCAGGGTTTCTTTCGTGTTGCGATGGCGTGGAATCGCATTTGAAACGAGGTTCTGAGAGGAGAAAGTTTCTTTCATGGAGATGAGACGCTTTTCTTGAGGGTAGGATTTATGTGATGGATGTTATACATTTTCGTGGGGGTATTTCTTTTTCAAGTTGAGCAATGATAGCGCTCATTGCGACACTTGGGTGGCTGAAGAATGGGGTATTGCGAGACGAAACATTTCGGGGCTGTATAAGAGGCTCCTGCAATTTTTATAAGGTTCAATGATACCACTTTCTGTTATTATTGTTGGTTAGTTATGATTAATGGCATACTAATGGCTTGGACCCTTGAAAGTGGAAGTTTAAGCTGCTATTTGTCTAAAAATCATTGATCACATCACATGTAACTATTTGCAACATTTTCTTCCGCCATTGTGATTCAACCTCATTAATTTGTAATGCAAAACCCACTTTCCGAATACCTTGAACCTGTTCCTAAGACACTTTCCTCCGCAGCAGTCACAATCGAACTGTAGGAGAGTAAACACGTACCAAACAACTTCTCCAGTTACAAGCGCTCCGGATTTAACTTCTTGAATATTTAATGTCCGCTTTGAATGCATTCAAATGGGAGGACCAAAGCCACACGAGACGTCTGTTTAACTATGCTCTCAGGGTCGTAATTAATCGATCTATGAAAAGAGACGATATCCAAAGCAGCAACGTAACATTTATTAGATTTCATGGTTTGCTTTGCGATGTAGTAGATTACATGTTAATGGCTGCTTATCAACTGGATTCTGATACTATCGATAAAAATGAACTCATAATTAACATCCGATCCCTTAATATTGTTAATTCTTTTTCGTAGCTGTTTTTAGCAGAGTTCTATTTCTATACAGGGTGTTAATCCTAAGCGTGTCACCAGCAAAGGTGGTGGTAGAGGGCGCAGGTGTGAGCATTTTTGGAACTAGGGGTCGGAAACGCACCCTCACCGAGCCACTCCGCCGCGTGCCGTACGCCTCTTGCACACTGCCTGCCGCAAACTTGAAAGGGGCGTAACTCGGTGAGGGTGCGTTTCCGACCCCTAGTTCCTTCTGCAAAAATGCTCACACATGCGCCCTCTACCACCACCTTTTCTGGTGACACGCTTAGGATTAACACCCTGTAGAACAACAGCTACGAAGTCCCTATTGAAATTTCCATATATGTAAATTTCAATAGGGACTTCGTAGTGACCTTTTGGTAAGAACGGTTTGTTTGAGGATGAATAGCACGTGGGGTCCTTGGCAACTTTTGTCAAAGAGTCTAAAATGGCTCCTCTTGTATAAAGATCAGTCGCCGGAGGCTGAACCCGGTCCGGAAGAAAAGCGTCCTGGGAAGGAGCGCATTCGTCATCTTGGTGTAAAGAAAGTGGGGCGACGGGAAGGGATGCCAGGGTCAATGGAGGAATGTTTCCAAAACTTTTCGAGAGAAGGTGTGGTTCCCTCTCACACTTTTGGTGCCGCCAGATGGCGACAAGAAGGTTCCAAACAGTCAACATTGCCATGTTGCCAAAAGTGCATTTTTCAAGAGTTGAAAATAACGGGACAGGACCTAGAGAATGAGGTCAGAATTTCAGTCCATCAATAGTGAACCACAATGATCGAAATCTTCTCCATGGATAGTTTTACGCGTCGACTTCACAATACGTCACGTACGGGACACCGAGCACGGAAAGGTACTTTTATGATTTTTTTTTACCCTCGTCCCTTCTTCTCTTTTAGACTTTTTCCCTCGGGATCTCATCTGCTCTTATACGTGTTGCTTCGTCGTAAAAGGTCGTAACGGCCTTCGACGGAAGCCTGAAGTTTGAGGGCATTGCCAGAGAAGCGAATATATTTTTTTTCCCGTGAAAATACGACGACCATGACCTGCTGTTCTGTGTACAGTACTACCACCACACACGTTAATGCCAAGGACAGATTGCTCTATTACTATGCAATGAGCTTGTTTTTCGCACGTTTCTATTTTTGAAGAGGAAGGAAAAGGGCAAATTTTTGTAGCCTCATGAGATGTGCATATGGTGCTATTTATGCTGCACGTGCGGCTTGTAATTTGAAGAGGGACAGATGGGAATTATGCAACGTTATTTTTGCGCAGTTTGTGCATCATTAACCGATTTAATTTTTACATGGTTAGTATCTATCAGATCGGATTAAAATGCTTGAAGCTATTGTTAGTGTGAGTTTTGTATAATTTTTAACATATTTTTGAATGAGCAATTTGCTACAAATCTAACATTTGTACAAGCGTCCTATATGTAGGACGCTAGAGGCCTTTTTAAAGCCCCCCGTAGCGGCACCAAAAATGGCAACAAAGCCCTCCAATAATGTAGTCAAAGTTGAGCACTTTCCTAAAAACCGAAGAGCAAACTTCGCCTCCCTTACACCAATTAATAAGAAAGACCCAGGTGCAAAGAGGCAATTTTCGCTTCTCATTATGTCGTAGGATGGGTTTGGGCCAACTTTCCCACCTAGGGAAGCCAGATTCCCCCGAGTGCAAACAAGGATCTAAGGTAAGATGAAGGGCTCTGGTTGTGTGGTTGATGGCAATCAGGCCATTTTGAAAGACTTGTAGTCTGCAAAATCCTGACCTGTTTACTTCATCAGATGGCCCACTTTGCTTCGGAGTAGACTTTTTTTCCCCCTACCTCTAGTAGTACACCATTTGGTTTATCTTCTGGCCTCCTAGAAACATTTCCTGACATGGCAGTCGTTGGACTCTTCGGTCCCATCTAGCTTTATCAGGAGTTGGAGGAAAAGAAATTTCCCGGAGGAAACTGCCAGTTGAGTGATAGACCAGAGTTGCGTCCGTTGAAGCACATTTTTTTTAGAAGGAAATTGGAAAAGTCCGAATCTTGCTAGTGCTTCGTTCCATATCAGATGGATCGTATTACTGTATCCGGAAGTATAGCTTGCTCAAGTTCAGATTTTGGAGCATTATCTGGCAACCATGGATGTAATAATTCACTTGGTTCACTCTTGAGAATTAATGCACTCACTTGTTAGTACCTAAGAGTAATGCTACAAGATATTTACATATGAATTTTTTTATGCCTGGGGTGAAATTGTCACGGGGGCCAATATGCCGGGGGCTAAAAGTCCGGGGGCGAAACGGCGGGGGCGAAAAGTCCGGGACGCGTATCAAACAACTCCGTGGAATGCATAAAAATTTGCAGTGTTAATGCATGATAATAATTAATACACGCAAGCATATATTTATTCAATGTAATGCATGAAAATGAGTAATGCAATCAATGCATGATAATGAGCTAATAATTACAATGCAAAGAGACCATAAAAATGTACATTTGATGCATTTGCTTGATTGAAAGGTATGTAAAATTATGTATGTAATGTTTTACTGGAAAAAGGAAATTTATGCAATATGGTGCAGAAAATAAGGACGAATTAGCTGGAAATCCTGAATATCGATGTCAAGAGGTGATTCAATCACTTAAAATCCAATTTTAGAGTAATTTTTTAAAGTGGATTGGTATTCGCTATTTTTCTAATCCAATACGAAAATTGTCGCGCCCAGATGTCGAGCAAGCGTCTGGATGGCACCCGATGCGTTTTAATTCCATTGCAAGGGATATTATCATGCTCAGTAAGCCCTGCCGGCCACACCTAATACAATTAGGCCCAATTATTTTTCCGGAGTGAGCGTCAGTGCGGTAACTCCCCTCTTCGTCTAATCAAATGATCCCGTTAAGTCTCCCTGGAAACTTTGCCTAATCGAATGAATCTCTCGGCAAAAACTTTTTGGCCATCTCGAGGATATTTCCAGACTTCCCAGCCATTTTCCCTGTTAATCCCTTAATAAGTGGAAGGCGTGCAATCCAAATAAACTGAAAGCCTCCGTCTCGCCTTCTCTTCGTCAAAATTCCGACGATGCCTTCAAAGATACATGACGTGACGCAACAATGGAAAGTGCAACGCCTAAAGTACTTAGCGTTACATGTAATAGGATCAGCGTGGGTCACGTGACGATTAATCTGCCAAGTTGGAAAAAAAACCAGTGTTTAGAATTTAGTTTAAGAACCGCCCCAAAATTAATTAGGAAGTGGGGGAAATAACAGTAGTGTTTTTGCACGCGTATAATTAATTAATGAAGATGCGAAAAGCGCAGTGGGTAATGCGGTGTAAATTCGCTCATCCCCTAGGATTGTGTGCAATCCAATTTCAATTTAGCTGGTGGAAATAATTCAGCGGTTCTAGAATTTGCCACGTGGAAATCACAAGTGTTGACGAAATGTCAGGCGACATGGTTGTCCCATAAGCATGCTCTATGGTGCATGACTTGCTGATGGAATTTCTCATGTTATGGTCAGCTTCAAATGGCTGAGTGTAGGGTAAGAGCTTAGGAATTAAAGGTCGTAAATGATTAATGATTAATAGGTTCTTTTATGGCGAATCCACAAAACCTGTAACAATATCTATCTAAGTAAAAAAAAAGTTGGACGGAAATTACATTGCAGCAATCTGGGAGAGCCATCCATCTTCATTCCTCTTCTACATCATCCATTTTCCTTTGCTGAATTCACAGATAAACAACTGTGGATGAAATAATATTGCACTAGACATATATCCTTGACCGCTCGGACTGTACTGTACTCTCCTTTTGTAATCATGGCAGACCTATATGTAAGCTAAAATTACACAAAGAAGCTTGCATGGATATTATGAAGAATATAGGCCTACATCTGCTGCTTTACAAACAATGGTTGATGTGATGCATATATGCATACTGTTTATAAACATCAACTTTAAATGTCACAAAAGGTGAAAAACAGTTCATTTGATTGAATATTATGTAACATTTTCAAGATTCAAGGCCTAATTTGCTCCTGTAACTTATGTAATCCCGTCAGACAAGAAAAGCTGTTGGGCTGCGTTCCAACAGGATAATTTCCCAGCTAAACTGTTGCTAGCTATTTATCATTCGTACTCGCATTTAAATTAGTTTTAAATTATTCACTACATACGTTAACTTCATACTACTTGATATACACCTGGATAAAGCCAGAGTGTGGAAGAGTTTGATTTATGAAGTTTATTTTCCCGCAGTTTGAAAAAAAAAACTCTTGAAACTGTAATATTGCAAGGTCGGAAGGACAGGGTCCAATTAAAAGTTGGAAAAAAATAACTGGCCTTGTAACGTTATTGGAGCTCCTGTGAGGAATTTTGAGAAATTCTGGGACAAACTAAAGCTGAAAGAAGCCCATATTATTTTCTCATCCACTAATTCTGCCCTCGGGATTTCTCTTGTTACCACCATCTTGAAAATCAGGCCAGACTATCTGACCCAAAGAAAAATTTCGACCTTGTCTGCAGGTTACTATGGCCAGCTTTACACACTGTAGAAATCCAACCATTATGCCCAGCATTTCCACTGTCCAGTTTAAATATTGACTCCCTCTCACATCACCGTTTCGTAACTCCTAGGTGCAAGCTCACAGCGTAAATGATAGCACTCCTGCCAACTGGACCGTGAATTACTAATAACCCTAAAGCCCACTGTACTGTACAACAGTGTCAGAGCAACACGTTTTCCATGCAACTATTCAAGAGCTCCACAACCATACTTCCTGCTCTCAAGTCCTGCTCCAATATCGGACCCCCTGAAATTTCGGTACCTGTCGGACCATGCACGAGTGCGCTGTGGTTAAACCCCACATTCCGCCGGTTGGGAACTCCGTAGTTGTGGAGTATCCCTCTCTAACACCTCCCCCCATCCCCACAACCAGTCCTGCGCCTAGGCCCAGCTTCCACCGAATAGGACGGGCCCAACTCAGACCATGCGGGTTAGACAGGTGGTAGACCTCAAGCTGCTGAGTGGTACTGCACTTTGCATGTGGTCAAGTGTCGTTTATAGTTAGGTGACGCTATCACTAGATGGCGTGATTTGGCATCACCAGGAAATGCCCGGATGACCACAGACCTTGAACTGCGCTGCCTTGAACGTGGTTCCTGCTCCCCCTTTGGCCAGACGGTGCGACTGGTGACAGTGGGTTTTATTCAGGGGGACCAGGGGGATGGAGAGAGGCAGTCGGAGCCGGCTTGTGAACCAGGGAGGATGGGGAGGTGGTGGGTCCTCCATTTTAGTCGGGAGGGCGCCATCTGCATGACGAGTGACACGTGGTTGGGCCCTTAATAGTGACGCCCTGGCTGGTACAGGCCATCATGCATCATCCGCGGTATCAACATCCGCCTTTCCGTACGCGCTACCGGTACATGCCACTGGCTCTCAAAACTGTGAGTAAAACATGAACCTGTGTTAATCACATTTTTTAAAAAATTACGTGCACAAGTAGCTACTCTTAGCTCACCTTCAACTGAATCAATAGTTCTAAAGATATTCCATGTCCGTCATTCCCGTCTCTGCAAAAAAAAAAAAAAAGTTGGCAAGACATGCCTCGCCGAATTAGATATGCCAGCACGATTGCGAAATCTCTGTGAGAAGAATGTATAGAATGTAATGATTAATGCATAGCATTAATGAATAGGCCTACTTGCTAGGAGGCAAAAGTTTGGGGGAAGCCTGAAGGCTTGTAGAATTAATAGCCTGTCAAAGAGCAAGCTATCGCAATTAATTAATCATGAATTAGTTGGTCTAACAATCGCTGGTATTTGACAACGGAGTGTAGTAGCACTCAAATAGACATTTCTATGAAGTAGTGGGGACCAACTTTCTGGACTCGAAAACTTTTGGCCTAGTAGTGACTAGCAAAGTTTGTGAAGTGAAGTTTATCCACTTTGGTTGAGGGAAAGTAATCACTTGATAAGGACTAGAAAATCTGGTAACATGCAATGAAATGCCGCAAAATCGATCTAGTCATACTATTGTTTATGTCATTCTGATTAGGCCAGGGACGTCTTTAAAGTTGGAGACATTTCATTTCGTAATATGACACCTAATTGGCCCAAAATATTAATTTATCATTGTGGTTATTGCCCACTTAAGCCCCGCGTTTTGAAGATATATCACTCTGAAGCCACTTCTAGATTCAGACAGTTTAATGCAACTCTAGTAAGATGTATGGCAGCTTAAGCAAGACACATGAGCCTTTGAAGACACTTTTTTTTCACCAACTTGTATATGAAGCAGGTGACGTTACATCACCCTACAGCGTAACATAGCAGCTGCCGTTTTCCTAATATTTACAGCTGGTTGAATAATACCCCAAGCACAGGGATTGTTGTGCATTAATTCATGGAAGCTAAAATTAAAATCGATTTAGGCCCGGGTGGCGAATGTTCAAGAGCAGAAAGCAGGGATGCTGCATTGCCTTAGGATGGACAAGAAAACGGAAGTTGGTATACACTTCCGGTTTGTACCTGTCGTACCGTAATTAACTGGCTGATTGAAGGTGGCCCCTTTTGTAGTAGGACATGCAAATATTGGATGTGCAAAATGTATGAAAACAAACATCGAGCTTTGTGCTGAATTTATAATGCGTCACTATATGCTGCTATTATACTTATGCATTTTTTGTGGTTCGGGCTTGAAAAGCGAAACATTGATTTTTTGAGAGTTATGTAATAGGCATGTTGCGCAGGTACACTGCACATGCTCATCTGCATAATTGGTAAATAATGTGAATATCCATCAGGGATTGGCCCAACTTACTCTAATGACACTTCCCGAATTTGTTGTGGTGTCAGCAACCTCTGACAAGAGTAGATCAAGTTTGAGGTTCCATTAACAATGTTTCAAGATACCCGTGAGAGCTACACCATCTGGAGTTGCCAAACTCAATCTTCTGTTCCCTACAAGCTGCCACAAAACCAAACAAAACTAGAGACAGTAAACAAGTTTATTATTACACTTAATATCATGCAAACGTTGATGTTTGCAGTGGACGACTTATATTTGTCAGTGTGATTGGGAAGTCTTTGGTCGCTTCATGGGTTATCTCCTGGAAACAAATGGAGCGAGAAACATCCATTCCAGGAGAGGTAAAGTTTTCCGGTGTGCTTTCCCGGAGACATTTATTACTGCACTTCTTCTTGCTCCTTGGTATCCAATGGAATTTCGTAAAGTTAGAGCGCTTCTAACTTTGTGCATGAAAATGTTGGGTGGAACAATGTCGCCAACATGAGTGTGTTAAACCTGTTTTAAATCATGTACTCTATATAGCTTGATAGTATCGATAGACGAAATTAGCCAGTAAATTCGATTCTGGCGCCAGATAAAATTGCTTGCACTTCTAGGGCAGGCATTTGGACATGTAATAAACACAGCCACTAAAACGTTTCATGTTTTCTTTCAAACAGCGTGGGGTCCTGGTTTTAATGGGCCTGTTTTGGAGGGCCAGAGAGCTATGAAACCTGGGACATATTAGGAAACACTTTTTAACTACCGATTTTGCCATTGTTTTAGGTTTTGGCAGCATATTATGCAAAGCTGCGATTATAGGTCATTTATTTTCATTCCGTTTAGGAATTAAATCTGCGGTTGCTACACTGTCGGTCGTAATTCAACCCGACGGCGTTTTAGGTGGTGTCAGCAATTACTGGTCGTAATTGTGGTTGAGTCATGTATCATGTCTGGGTTTGGCCAGGTTTGGCCTACTCTCTTATCTGCCCATGGACAGGGTGACCATCGACGTGACTGCCATCTACGTTGATTGTATCCTTCCGATTAGGGGGGGAAGGTGCACTGAGGCGAAAGTAGTTCCGCGCAACTTCCTTCGAGCAGCAACCATCAGCCGGGCGAAAAACCTTAAAAACATTTTCCATTATACAAACAGTCAATGTTAGAAGTTTAATCAGAAAAACTGATGTCCTCTGAACAAATCAATCATCAAAATGTTCCTTCAAGTTAAAGCCCCGCCTTGATTACGCAAATTACTGGTCCTGCCCCCCCATGATGACAAGACTTCAGCAGCATTTCAGGAGCACAAATTGGATCGATTGTGCGAATTTTAAATGGGAGGGGGGTGCTCTCAGGTGATCAAATGGTTATTTCTAGACCCATTCCAACAGTGCCTTGTCATGGGAATGTGGGACTGTTGTCGCATCTCGGGAGCAGCGTGGGAGTCAATTATAGAGGATTTGCAGGACCATTGTGTGCAATTCTAACAGTACTTTAGAGGTTGGAGGTTGCTAGATGTACAGGTGTATGCTTTTAGGTCTGGCTGGTCAAGTAGGTCATACTAATATTTATATGAACTTTTGACTCACCCTGTTAGAATGTGTGTTAAGGGTGGAGTACCATCAGGTAGTAATTTAGCTTCAGAGAGTTTTCTTACTGGTTCTCATGGCTACACAGCAATTTCACCCCATACATGTTTGATGCCTTAGTCTTATTTGGGATCCAGTCGAAATGTCTCTCTCTGCAGGGGTTGACTTGTTCTCGTGAGCCGTCACTCCTGCATGACAAGCTCCTCGATCATGTACGAGAAAAGTGAAATGAAAAGGCGTCACCCTTCCAGGCACAAGAAAGTTCCAATTTACTCCGGGCGAACGAACATCAGGAAATAATATTCCGCCAAACCTAATCAGACGAGTTCCCCATAGCCTGGAACACAGTTGGAATATTGCGAATCTTTTCAAATAAAGGGACCAAGAATTAACCTTTGTTCAAGTATGCATGTGTTCAAATTTATTAGTAGTTTCAAGGCTAATATTAACAAGTTCTGCTACTAGAGCACCTTACGACTGATATCCTAGAAATATATTTTACACGGTTCCCATAGGTGACTCTCGTAAAGCTCTCCACAGTCGAGATGTAGTCACATAAGCTCTGGTTTCAAAGGAGATGCAGATTCCTATTCTGGTATATGTACTCGGGTTTGGAATGTATGTGACAGGAGGCGAAAGAGAACCCTCGGGACACTTGGGCAATGGCCACAGATCACTTCAGGGGCTGGTTGTGGGAAATTATGCGTCGGCACCGAACCGCATGCATCGCTCGGCACTCGCATAGGAAAAGAAGCGAGGGTTTTGGCAAATAGGGCTGTGGGCTGTCTGGCAGCTGTCAGACCCATGCCTGTCATGTTTTGCCAGAAGAGCCCATATCGGGATTGGCCAGGCGCTTCGAACCTGATAGAATCCGCGGGGGTTTAGCCATGTTCATTTGGAAATAAATGTGGCGGCCGGAATGTGAAGTCAGCTCTGCGAAGGGTTTTTGTCCGATTTGCGGGATTATAATAGAATCTCTAGACTAGGCAGGGGGCCATGGCGCTGTTTTGGGAGCAATGTACTGGTCACAATATTTCTTTCTGCTCAAACGGCTGGTTGAGAGGGGTTGAGGCTTGAGTAAGGGGTCAGTGCTGCCACCTGCGCTCCTTAGTGCTGCCACCTGCGCTCCCTAGTGCTGCCACCTGCGCTCCCTAGTGCTGCCATCTGCACCGTATAGTACCGCCATCTGTATTATAGTGCTGAGGTTTGTATGGCCATCTCTTGGAATGTAATTAATTTTTTATTGTTAATAAAATAGAAAGTTGACGAGACATTTTGATGCTTCAGTATTATAGAATACACTTTAAAAAATTGAGGCGATTTCTGTTCCAGTAATAGCAGGGAAGGTGGCAAATTGTACTGCAGGGCGAAATAGTAGATTTCCCAAGTTAGGCCTACTGATATAAATTCACAATACCTGTTGTCTAGGACAGGAATTCGGATGTCTGTCAAGGTAGCCGCAACGTATGAGAGCTGAGTGAATAATTGATCCGCGCTAAATGAAAATAGACCAATGATATATTGTGCATGAGACTCACTTTGCAATATGTAGAACGTATGTCCATCGAAGATTTTAAAATAATCGTATTGAATTAAGACAAACCCAAAACATAGAATTTTGACTACAGCTCTAAGATGTTATTGAGATGATAATCTCATGTTGGACAGAAGAAAGGCTGTCATTTGAGTGTATAGTGATGGAAGAAGTTTGAGGGCGGTTAGGAGGGCAATTGGAGTGGGCTGAAAAGAATGGAGGAGTAGTGATGTTATCTCTTGGGCTGGGTCGAACTGTCACTGAGCTATAAGAAGCCAGTACTTACGTTTGTATTGATCCGGATCTGTGGCGTGCAAGAATGGCGGATTTTCATCCAAGTGCTGAAGGGGATAGATTATATTCATATGATTACTGAAGCTCATTGCTTTTTAGAATTTAATTACTGCCCAGCTGAAGGGTCTCACTTTATTGGCATGAGATTCCTCATTCTTAATATAATTTCTCTGAAAATGTATGATTCAGTGTGTTACAATTAGCTGTTCAATAATAGCTGCTTTGCTCAAAAATTGGAGCCTGCTGTACAACCTGTCCTATATTTCAGCAGATGGTTCTGAAGTCCTACGAGAACCAATCAAAAAATGGTGAAACTTGACACTCGACTTGTGATTGGCCCTTGTGGAACTTCCGCCCATACTTCCTCTGCAATATTGGTATAGTGTACGAAATCAAAGTGAACGCCCTTCCAAGGCTTCACGTATTTTTACGTTGAGAATTGATCTTTCCATTTCTGATCGAGATGGAATTCACACAGTGTGTAGTATACGTGATGTGATTCTATTCTGTCTTTTCATTTTTATTCTACGAATGTAAAGTTCGCGAGTAGTACACATAATTATGCCTCAATCTACGACACAATTACATCGGGTGGAGCTTGATGGACAGATGTATAATTGGGGACATGCGAGAGTCAGGGAGAAAATTAGGCCAGGGTTGGATTGAGGTAGGTCTAATCTCTGACACATGACGTTTACATAGGTCAGGACCGTTTGCCACTAGCATTACAGCTTGTTTAACTCCCGCTTAAGCCACTGCTGAATTCAAGGAGAGAAGGTCGTGAAACCAATATTAGGACACTGCATTGTTAATTTAAGCCAACCTTCACTTTTGGAACATCCCAAAAAGTCCCAGGTATAAAACAACGGGAGGTACATTCGAGTGGCTGAAGCAGGCTGAAGGCAGAGTAGCCCGGCACTTTACCTGTTTAAACATGCAACACCTTTTGCATATTTCACGCCAATGCTTGTTGGTGCATTCTGCTTGTTTGGGGACTCTCAAAATGCTGGATTCGCGATGAATATTTTTAGCACAACTTGGGAGATGTAGCTGTTCCTTAATGCAAATGTTAAAACCTGTACGTGCTAGATAATATATCTAGGAAATAATGACGTGAATAGGGTGAACAATTTTTCAGATTATTTTGTTGCCAAATATAATGTAATAATGCGAATTAAATTTTTAATTGTGCATTTGCAACCTTATGAGCATTTTCTGCAATTTCTTCCAAAATTCTTGTGGAGGTTTCTCTCCCGGGAAGCAATTTCCTACTCGTGTCACGTTCTGAACGTTAGGCTAAAACATGACCCAGCAACGGACACGATGATGATGATGGAGTTCCACCGTGTAAAACCTCCCAAGTCACTCCCCCCCACATTACGAAGAGCCCGTATAATTACCAGTTGCCCCTCTGAAATAAGCGAAATTGTGACATGTTCTTGTTTTGTCGCGAGATGAGCTCCTGGAGACTGGTCATCGTAAATCCAGCCAAGTAGAGACTCCCTGGAATCATGCCTGCTGGGAGACGAAGGAACGAATGAATTGGTCTTGCCAGATCGTATTTCACGTGGTATTAGTCTGCTACCCTCGCTTTGGATGGAAATTCTCGAATGGAAAAGGCAGTCCAGGATAATCATTTTGCATGTAGGATGAATAGAAATGGAGGAAGTATTGAACGGTTCTGGGAACAGTAGTCGTGATTGAAATAGTGTGCAAAAATAAGGATTTGGGGGTCAGTTGCCCCCACCTTACTAACTGTAGTGAGGCCCCCCCACCTTTTTATCTGTTAGTGAGGGCGGAATGGAAATATAGGGTAATAAAGTGGCCATTTTTTACCTTATATTACAGGGTAAGTTATTACAGGGTAAATTGATTATAAGGTAAATTTTCCATGTATTACCTTATAAAATGTAGGGTAAAAAGGGCCTCTTTTTACCTTATGTATAGAAGGTAATAATGCAATCTGTATACGGAGGTGGCAAAAAGCGCTGGATGTAAGGCAAGAATCGCACTTTTATAGTCTTTCATTTGCATCTGGAATTTGCAGCGTCCCATAAATAAGTCGCGTCACGTTAGGCCCATGAAGCTGCCACTCCCTGTAATCTGTAATGCATGTCATTATAGCACGTTCACCTCCCCCCGGAGCGATTTATATAAACGGATAGCATTCAAAATATTGCATTGATCATCAACACCACGACTTCAGGCCTTTACAGTAACTGCTTTAATTTACGCTTAGTCATCGATTAAACTGTGGCTAAAGTCAATTAAATTTTGTTAATTGCTAGTTCGATACTATCATTTACACCTGCGTTGCCACCTAAATTCCACTGGGTGGAGTTGGCGGAACAGAAACGTTTACAGTGACAAACAGTTGGTGCGACGGACATGATAAAACTCAGCGTGAATGACCCCAAGTTACATGACCTTCATGGACGTAACAAATGACCCAAAATTGAAACTGGAAATAAGAGGACCAATGTGGGCGGCGGCAAAGTCCTGGAAATAAGAGCTACCCTGAGTAGATTGAACACACGAATTGAACTCTAAGTCCAAGCTTTTATTGGAAATTGGACGCCCCCCCTTTACATTCGGCCTAACCATGCCCTATTGTATGAATGGAACCCGAACAAGTCCTAAGTAACTCTAAGGCCGGATTAAGTGGGGGGGACTGTTCTCCTATGCAAAAGGCTAATCGGGTTATGGGATTAGCAGAGAAAAGTGCAGTCTGTCCCGTTGCGTGTGTCATTCGACGTAATCAATCTCCGCGGAGATCTTCCAAATCAGTGTGTATCGATTTCGCTTCGGATGGCCTGAAAGATATTGTGCCATTCGCCCAAAGGGATTTTACATAACATGAACCTGTCCGCCACGGGATTACAACAATTCGGGTTTTGTTGGGAGCCTAACGCATAGTTGTGTGTCGTAATTAAGCCTGTAAATTTTGTTCAATACTGCCAGGGTCCAAAATTTGGAGCAAAGAGATTTTATTGCCCATTAGACCATATTTAGTATCATATCAAGGTTTTAATCATTCACGAACTTGAATCAAACCCTTGAACTCTTGAATAAACTTGTGCTCATTGAATTCAATGTTTAACTATATATTCAAGTACTTGAATCAAACCCTTGAACCCTTGACTCAAATTGTTCTTATTGAATTCAATGTTTCATGAGTTTTATTAGTTCATATGTTGGGTTAGCTTGCTTCTCCCTTCATCGCTGACTACCCCTCATAGGGAAATGTCGTGATGATGATGATGATGTTGTTGTTGTTGTTGTTGTTGTTGAATTCAATGTTTAACTATATTCAAGTACTTGGATCAAACCCTTGAACCCTCGAATCAACTTGTGCTCATGGAATTCAATATGAATCTAGACATTGCCAGTACATTTTGACCCACGCTGTTTGACATCCATTTTACAGCAGACTGAGCCTCTATGAATGCTTTAAAGATTACACCTAAATTTATAAGTTAATACCTTCTAAAGGTATGATAATCAGATTAGTGCGAATATGGCGCTAGTTGTAACGAACAATTCAGTTGGGGCATGCAGTATATTGGGTCAATATGAAAATGATTACGTACAGTGCATGATAAAAAAAAGAACAGAATGGAGAGGATTAAATCATTTTGTGGCACTGTTAACCAAAAGTACTGTAATGACCTGTTCAAAGTCTCCACGTTCCAAAACATGGCAAAGCGGGTGCATTTTGATGTACAGTGTTGGAGTGTGCTGCATATTTTTAAATGAAAAGCAACATAAAGGCAATTCATTTACTGGAAAATGCATAGAATGACCTGGAATGGCAAAACGATGAGTCGCATCTTTGAGCTAATTCGGTAGGCATTGTTAATATTGCCCTCAATGGGTACGTGATGATAGTCAAATTAAATGTATGATAGCCCTAGGCCTACATAAAAATGGCTGATACTGATCGCATGAAGGTTACTGCAATCTACGCTACGGTACCTGTAAGGTTAACAAATTATTTCGAGCTGTAATTATTAATAAAAATTATTTAATCACCATATTATAAAACAAACATGTGATTAATTATCATGTAGGGAAGTGCTCCAGTTTGCTTTTTTCCCTGATTAAATTAGTTCAGACGGTGAAGTGCTAGCGAAAAAGAACAATATTGCCAGGGAATTGCCTGCGAGTAAGCCATTATCCCCTGCGACGCCGGGGGTAATTATTCAGTGTTGTTTCAAGATCGAAATGATTTTCCCACTGATTAGTTTCACCACCTTCTGAAGGCTCCAAAATTGCGGTCCTCACGGACTTGATTACGACCGAATTTGATTAAATTAAAAATTTACCGCATATCAATTAAATTAATTCGTAAATATAAATAAAACTTAAATATATATTAATGCAAATAATTAAATTAATTATTGCATAAGTTTCGAGTGACTTGGTTACAGTCAACGAGAACCGAAATAGTCGCGTCTAAAAAATACGGAAAATTCCATAGCACGAATTCATACCCTGGAGGGACCCGTTTCAACCTTGTTTCGCAAACTTGGGCCCGAGGAAGTTTAGGTTTCTAAGGGAGCGCATCCCCCATTTTAGCTAAGGGAAAGCCAGCCCTAGGGGTAATTACGACGAACAATGGTGGGAAGGGCTCGCAAATTAGTACGCCTGGATTTTGGGGAGAAGGTACAATGAAAGCTGGGATGGGTACAACAGAATCGCAGTAGATAATTCCGTCCTGTTGTCTTCCGACAAGTGGAGGATTTGGAAGCCAGGAGGTGTATTGCAAGGAATTCTGCACCAGCTGATAAATATGGAATTATTAACTGTGTGGCAACTGACACGATTGGGTGATGCAGCGTATTTGAATGTGTCAAGTGTGCTACTGGGTTGCATCATTCAAGGATGAAAAGTGACCCAAATGGTCATTGACCTTTTCTTGATAGTACATAATCTGTTAATCCAAATATGTCCAAGTAGCTTTGGTTATCCGCGTTTCCCCAATCTGTTATTTGAACCCCTCTCTCGGTTATTCCCCATTAGGGAGCTGGAGGGGCCATTGTGCAGCCTAATCCAACAGGCGGCTATCATAACACCGGGGCTGGAGGTGAATAAAATAGGACGTAGAAACCAAAAAAAAAGTCGTTATCGCACCGGTTCACAAGCGGTTGGGCAAAAGCATCTTGGGACGATAAGGTTTAATGACGCATTCATGATGCGTTTCATGAGCTTTTATGTTGCCCCTATCAAAGGAGTGACAAATTAGCACACTATTCACTACACTAGTTTTAGGGTTATTAATATTATTCGAGCCTTGTAGTGGTAGGTAGTATCGACTAGAATTGTTAGAAAAAAATTGTGTTGATATTGCATCACTGCTTGGGTTTGTTCGGCCACATACACTTTAAATGGAAGGTTCTCTTTAAAGACGTAACGCGCAACATTTAGCATTAAGCGCCACATCTGCACCAGCATGTTCAAAAATGGCATCAGCTTGCAAAGTGAGCGTTGATGTCATTTCCATCAGATTTTGCATACTTCTCTGTAGGTAATTCCCTCAGAGCCTCGGCTACATACCCAGCAATGAGTTTTGATGAAAACCTGCTTGGTGAATCCCTCCGAAAATCTCGTTACTCAGGGACCGGTACTACGGGGGTTGACATCGGTGGGGGATCCTAATCTTCTTTTTCTGCTGCCACTGCAGAGGCAGTCGGCGGAAAGAAGGTCGTGGAATGATTAGGTATTCGTATCTCCTCGGTTTGGTCTCATTTCATTAGGTTTCAGCCTGCGGGGTGAAACCCCGCAAAGGTATGGGGCATGACGCGGATTCGCAATCATCTTGGCGGTTGCTACATGGTAATTGTTGAGAACCACGATGTGCTGGCAATTAACGGATCGTTCCGGACGGATTCAATCGTCTGCGGGTACACGATTAGAGAGTAGGACTGGCAATACCACTGATTACAACCGATGCGAAGTTCCTACTGATGAAACTGCTCTGAAAAGTATCAAAAGTTATCAAAATATCGTACAAATATCGAAGATTATCGTACAGATATCGAAGATTATCGTACAGATATCGAAGATTATCGTTCAAGGTCTTGACGGCTTGAATCAAACCATTTAACGCATTGGATCATTGAATCAAACCCTTTAACGCATTGAATCCTTGAATCACACCCTTTAACGTATTGAAGATTATCATACAGATATCGAAAATGATCGAAATTATTAAAAATCCGATATTCGACATATTCTTCAGATATTTTCAGTTGCTAGGTCCACTGATTGACTCAACCTTTCTTAGGATTTGTGACAGACAGTCTTCTTGATTTTTGGTTCAATGACCCCTGTCCCCACCCTAGTAATGCGTCCCATTGCCCCCCATAAAAGTTGAGTGATGGCCACTTTTATGGAAGGATTCCTTCCCGAATTATTTTATTACTGAAATTGCCTCCTTCGTCTCCATCCTCATGATCGATTGTTGTTGGACCACTTCCAGCCTAGTGTTTTGTGACAAAGAGTCAAAATCGTAGGGCAGTTGTACCCCCCCTGCTTGATATTCACTCTTTTTAGCTCGTGTAATGTTGCAAGGGGAGTCGCTCCCATGAAACCGTAGCAGTGGATCGCTGGCAGAATGTCGTCGGAGGACGTTTGGCCATCACGGCCAGTGCCAAACGTCCGTTTTACGACATCTTGAGCGTTGGTTTATGTGCGCGGAGGGGATGCTCAATGAAGGGTCTTTGCGTTCCCTAGGAAGCAATTTGGGGGTCCGAGAAGGCATTTGCCAGCCAGGAAGACATGTTGAAGGTATGCGCAATTAATGAAATGTTTGGGCGACTGATGACACTTGGTCAGATGATATCAGATATGAGAATATTTGTGTCTCTAACCCAGAGTAATTTTTTTGTTGAATTTGTAACTATTTTTAATGAACAAATGAGAAGAACTAGCACAGTAACTAACCATCTAACATTTGTACAGGTGGATAAGTTTATATATGACATTCATATCTTGGTTGCTTGTTCAAGGTCTTGAAGGCTTGAATCAAACCCTTTAACGCATTGAATCCTTGAATCAAACCCTTTAACGCAGTGAATCATTGAATCAAACCCTTTAACGCATTGAATCCTTGAATCAAACCCTTTAACGCATTGAATCATTGAATCAAACCCTTTAACACATTGAATCCTTGAATCAAACCCTTTAACGCATTGAATCCTTGAATCAAACCCTTTAACGCATTGAATCCTTGAATCAAACCCTTTAACGTATTGAATACGCACAATCTGAATTTTATGCATTTAGTCACAACTACTTTGTGCACAGAGATAGTAAATAATTAACAAAGTGCAAATGCTACTTTTAACATATGAAGTCAGATTCCAAAGTAGAATCCGCATGGCTTCAGGGCCATTTCTATGTGAACTATCGACCCTGGTCCCCACCGAATAAAGCTGCTCAGCTGCGCCTTGTTTTGTCAATTTAAAGTTATCTCCACAACACAGCCCTCTGGTGAGGTCACGGGAAATCTTTCCTCGTCGTTCCACCTTTTGGTTTCCCTAGGGATGTACCATTTGCTTGAGAGAATCCCCGCCAAATCGAACGTCTTGGCTATCTTTCTAAGGGCACCTTGGGGGTCAGGAAAGCGAGGTCCGGTTCTCTTAATCAATCAATGACAGGATCTAAGACCACCAAAAAATTGGCGCCAAGTAATACTAAATTGAAGTTAGAAATGGCCGAACTTGGGGGCGAAAAATATCTAGGAAAAAGTTGGAACGCTGCTGATGGATATATCGATTGTTGGAGAGGCGTCAATCAAATTCAATTGAGCAATGCGGCAGGCCAATGATGATGACCAACTCATGCTTAAAAAGCAAAGTTATCAAACGCGTTTTTCCGGGGGGCGCAAATACTGAAGTGCCGAGTTTTACCTCATAAAGTGCGGTTTTAATTTATAGTCTGGTCGTTGCGATTATATGCGACAGTGTGGTAGCATTACCCTGGGATTTGCATATTTGTTATTGCGACTGCAATCGGATTTAGCACGGATTAATTAATTTTCGTTCATTTACAATGGGAATGTTGTGTTGCACGTGGTACTTTTAGTGTCCGGACAACTTACGGTCGTTAAAAGTACGTTATGTTTAGGGTTTTTGTACTGTACCTACCCCTGTGTTACGGTCCGCCACATGGACCTAACCTGCCCTCTAAAATTACTATAAATAATATTATTTTACATATTGACATTGTATAACATTTAGGTAGTTATGCACTAATGCTCTATCTATATAAATAAAGCCCTTTGTGAGTCTGTCTGTCTGTCTCTCTGTTTGCCTCTCTGTCTGTCTGTCCGCCTGCCAACCGTCATTTGCCTGCCATCTGTGCTCCACCCCCAGGCCGGGAGAGGATGGAGATGTTGGGAGTTGACTACAGATGGCAGGCAAATGACGGTTGGCGTTATACAGGCGGGAGAGGTTCAAGGTGTTGGAGTAGCAGGACCACAGATGGCATTGGTGGGCGGACACACAGAAAGACAGACAGTTGACGGGGGTATTGGCAGGTGTTTTCCCTTCATTCATTTCTTCCCTGGCAACGCCGGGTGCAGCAGCTAGTAACAAAATAATAGCATAATAAGAACAATGTGGATGATATATAACATTTAAGCAAAGTTACAACTTTATAAATAAATTTATTACATTGTAATATCATTTCATTATTAATTTGTTCCTAATTTTTTGGTAAGCAACCAGAAACATTTATCAGACAATGATGCAATTTAATTAACTTAAACTTAAAGCCTGATTTGTGATTAAATGAAACTACCCCTACCCCCATATCACGGTCTGTCACACTGTCCATCAGCTCTCCCTACCAGCATGACATACTTCCCTCAAAAAAGTTGTGTAATTCAAATCGTGCAATCTGAACGTGAGAAGAATTGTTTACCCCCCTCCTAAAACTGACAAAAAACCCCCTTCCATTGACCAGCATCAAAGTTGCCAAAAGTTCACCAAAATTACCTCCACCTCCCCTTGATGAAGCATGCATAAAGGTAGATCATAGAGACCAGACTTTTGCCATGAAAGGCTAATCAGCCTCTGATCTTTAGGGATGAAACGAGCAAATATTTTAGCATCACGAAATGCAGAGCCTCCGTTGATTTTACATTATCAAACACACTTTTTTGGGGGGTTGGGGGGTACAAAACCCCTGTAGGGTTTATTTGCAAATCTTCTGACTTCATCGTATGAAAAATTGAAACGTGGAAGTCATGCGGCAAAGTGGCCCCGAAGTCTTGACGCAGATTAAACATGCAAGAGTGTACCTCAAAGCGTCTGTCTTTTGGTTAAGGACATGCACTTTTGGCATGAATTAAACATAGCTCCTGGAAACAATACTAGGCTCAGATCATGTTAATTGTTCAGGATGATGAGCCTACATTATCTACATTTTCTACTGGTTTGCTAGAGGCTAACAATGTCTTAGGTCTGTATTGACAGGTCTGACGGTGCAGAACTTGAGAATATTGCCTAGGTTTTAGCAGCCTATTCCTTGAAAAAAAGTTCAAGTGAAGCGTGGAGGCGGGTGAAATGGGCCCGAATTTGGTATGGGTACGATGGAACTCACGCCAAATCGAATGAAACGGAGCAGTTTTTTTCCCCTTCTATTCTTTTCTAGAAAAAGGGGGGCTGGATGAGGTCTTCGCACCCTCTAAATCCTTCTTCTCTCTTCTCACTTTCTTCCTCACGCCTCTGGCTTTGTCGATACTTCACTCTGAAAGAAGAGCCTTTATTTTCTTCTAAACTCTCTCTCAACTCGTGGGGTGCCATAGTAAGGTGGGAACCAAAATGCACGCATTTATATGGATATGACATGTGGATCAAATGATTATTACGAATCCAATGCTTGTGATATGAAGTTTGTGAGAGTCACATTTCTGGTGTAATAAGTGCATTTATGGTGTACAGTGACTTAAATAGCCTTTGAGGATGACTTATGGCCAGAATATATTTTTTTTGTGATGAAATGCCTCAGTATTTCTTTGAAAAACAAGGAACAAGTGCATTTCTGAGGGCATTACAAACCATTAGTAGTGATTTACACGATGCATTATCTAGCTACGTTATGTTACATCAAAAAGTATATGAAATATTAAGTAGGATTTTATATCAGACCATTTAACTCGTAACCTATATACAAGTTATATGAAAAACTCATATCTTCTGCAACAATGGAATTTTTTGTAACCGCCCATTTGCATATTTACATCGTTTCATACCTGTTAAACTACAAGAAACTATTGGAAAAGAGAACCTAAGCGGTACTCACATCCTCCCATAAAGGCTACCCCACCTATCCCCACCCCATCTCTTTATGCATCCTCCTAGGACCATCCTGGTAGAAAAAACCCTCTCCCGGGCCCAATTCAGGACTGTTTATTTAAACTCTTCCTTTGAAAAACACGTTGGCCGAAAGGGCGGTTGGTTGGCGGAGTTGAGGCGCCTGCCACTGCGGCGCTAAGCGTCGGAAGGAGCGTCGGGAACAGAGCGCAGAGGCACTCATGTCGGGTCCTGTTGTAAGCACTGCTCATGCTGGTGGCTAGAGGCGTTATAACGACTTTTACTGGTTCAGAGGACGGGACTACGACGTATTTAAGGGGAATATATGTTCAGGTCGAAGAAAATTGCGAGACATTAAATAGTGCCAAAACAATCAATGGCTACTGTAAATTGCTGAATGCAGTATGTACAAAAGGGTACAACTAGAAGTACTATCTCCATAGCAATTAACATTTTCGTTTTCATACTGTACGCACAGTATCCATACCCATATTTGACATTAGGCATACAGTATGAAAGGACTCTTTGACCAAAACAAGTGGAGCATAAAGTTGCTGTTATTATTTCGGTAGGTAAACACACAAGAAACACAAAGCAGGTTTCTGGGTCTCCTGTTTGCTAGCAAAATTGTCCGGTATAAGCAAATTCAGAACTTGCGTAATTTTCTTCTCTGGTTAGTAAATGATCCGAGTTTCCTGGAAAGCAAAAATTGCTATAACAAGTAAGCAGAAAGTAATTGTATCCATTTTCGACGAATCTGTGCGACTTCGTTAACGAACCCAATCAACATAGTGTAAGAAATTCGAAATCATTTTATAGAACTAGCATTCTATGCTATATAAGATTTCTGAAAAGACGAAGAGACATTATATCCTTAGTTTGGATCAATAAAGCCCTATTAGCATTATTATGAAAGAAGCGGCTTTTTCGACTCCACTTACTATCCGGATGACAAGACACGTCTACATTGTTTACTTTTTAGGAGGGGCCAACCGCGACCTTGACGTGTGCCAGGACCTACTTGAGAAACTTCAAATCAAGTCAATTCCAGTTTTTAGGAATAATATAACATACTTCAAAGGATACTGTTAACTGAACAGACTACAGTACAGTACCTTACACAATCCATTTGTTTAATGAAGTGAAATCCTAATTGGTTTCTTATCCTAAGTATTTCGAACAAACCCACATCGCATTTGTTCCTATTTTTGGACGCGACCTTGATACGTGTCAGAACCTGCTTTGCAAACTCCAAATCAAATCAATTCCAGTTTTCTGAAATAATGTAACTTCAAAGGAAACTGTTTACTGAGCCGCCTACAGTACAGTACCTTACACAACCCATTTGTTTAAATGAAATATGAAATCCTAATTGGTCTCTTATCCTAAGTGTTTCGAACAATGACATATAGTAATAACAGCCCCACTTACATAATAACGACCGAACTGTACTATTCCCACTATTTGGCAATATGAGTCAGCACGTCACTCAGGGGATAGCCGTGCTAGCCACTGTAAATACACGTGCAGTATTATGCTGTCTCTGAAAGCAAACTGTCAGGATCAGCTGCTGTAAACATTCATGTGGATGGCACAAAGCCGCAAATATAGCCTTGTTTATTAGCTATGTGCTTTTCAAAAATATGAGTAGCCTGGAGACGTGGGATGGCTGCCACAAGAGTGCTGCCCTCTGGTGTGGCGTGCCATGCATGAATCAAAAACCGCCAGATTGAAGGCTCCACTTTTCAGAAATAATAGGAATTACAGGCGAGTCTTGTTACTGCTGGAGCGAGAAAGGGAATTACTTTGTGCTGTCGGCGACCAAGACTGTGTGCCATGGAAGGCTTTTACCATTGTCCTTCCGCTTGCTGTTTTTTTGCACCAACCCCCTCCCCCCCCAACCCTCTCTCTATTGATTTCGTCTCACCTCCTCTTTTTGGAATTATTCCAACTCTGGTAGCTTATGGCAACAGCATCCTGCATGCTGCACCTAACTCTGGTTGGGTGCATATGTGCATATGACCTGAATGTCCATTCGACCTCATGAATGTCCAATGTTCATCATTGTTGGACACTGGATCCTGAATGATCTCTTGACTGTTAGATGAATTCAAAATAGACATTCAAATATTAATTTATTTAACTCAAATTGAACAGGTTCCTCACATGGACTTTCAGGGAGGACAGCTAGACAATGCAGCACTGTGGGCACTGTCAGCAAACTTTCTGTGTAGCTTATATCGGGTTCACCAACACTGTTTGCTTCTGAATATTGTACAGTTGACTGTGACAGTATACAGCAGTACCGGCTTATGTGAGTTGCCAAGATGAGGCGGCGGATGATATCTATATAATTGGTCTCTTGGACCGTTCCACTTCCGTGGCTTCGCGATCATGGAAGCCGCTCTGGACTCGTCGCAAATTATTTGTAAGGAATTGGTTGGGGACTATCTGCCAACAATGGGCCGTATTTCACCCTTGAAGTCTCTAGAGGAGTGGTTTAATTGAATTTACTGATGTACGACGTGCGAACGTCATTCATAAAGCTGTGGGATACTGAGAAACTCATGGCTGAACCTGTACTCGCAGCAGGGTTGTTGTCCACCCTCGTATTTCAATGCAATTCAACGCTTTGAACTCAAAGAATGACTTGAAACCATTTTTCATGCTCTGGATTCAAAGACTTGACGGGGTTGACCCCTTGAAGTTTAAGACTTGAAAGGGTTGATTCATTGACATTGAAGGCTTGAAAGGGTTGATTCCTTGAAATCAAAAACTTGAAAAGGTTGATTCCTTGACATTGAAGACTTGAAAGGGTTGCTTCCTTGACATTGAAGGCTTGAAAGGGTTGATCCCTTGAAATCAAAGACTTGAAAGGATTGATTCCTTGACATTGAAGGCTTGAAAGGGCTGATCCCTTGAAATCAAAGACTTGAAAGGGTTTAACCCTGGAAATTGATATCCGAACTTGGTTCAAAAATCACTCCACCATGTAATGAACCTCTGGTTCATCCAACGGACAAGTCATACCGGTAAGAAAATCCGTTAGAATATTGGCGATCGTCGCCGGATTACAAGTCTCCCGGATGCGCGTATCCGAAGGGAGCATCCAGGCTCTGGCCCCGCTATCGATCCTACTCCGGACCTCCCCCCCCCCTCAAAAACCGGAGAAACGAGGTCTAGCCATTACCAGGTTTTACCCTCCCTCACCATCCCCTTCTAACTGAACCTTCGGGACCATTTCCATACACGATTGCAACTTTTGTGCATCCTCCTTCATCTTTGGCTCCCACCAGGAATAGACTCTTTGACACTCAACTGACTGGCCCTTCTGAATCTATGCGGAACTATGAGCACTATGGAGAAGTAGAGCGCGTTTCGTCTGCTTTGATCCCTTACTTTCGAGGGCCTGCTTACATTCCAGATTTATCGGGATGGAACAAGGCCCGTTTTCTTTTTACTGAGGTTGTTTCGACGGGAAGGAAAAGTTTTTGGGCGCATTCAATAAGGGAGGGGGTTGCTTTATGGGGAACACGTGTCAGTTTTGACACGTGGCTATCACTCATAGTCGGCCATAGCGGATGAAAAATCATAACGATATATCGAATGAAAACATATCGATACGAATAAAATTTATGAAATGCAGTGTTCCAATTGTTAAGTATGATACTCGGATGTGTAGTACACAATGTAGTAGTCTGTTATAGTTCTGTTAAGACTGGCTCCGCTCCTAATGGCTGCAGGTAACGGACTGGCTGTGGGAGTTGGGTGGTCCGGAGGCGGGAGGGAGGGTATCATACCAATTCGCCCGATGCAAACTAGCCCGACGAAAATTCGCCTGACGACAACTCGCCCGACGTACATATTCGCCCGATCCAAAATCGCCCGCTACAGACGCGTCGCGTCGTTCCCTTCAGTGCATTCTGTTGGAAAGGGATGCCCCTTGCCTACGGTTGCATTCTCGACACTTAATTCCGATTAACTAGCCCATGCGAGAGGACTCCGCGTCGACGTCAGTCTTCGTCAGTGGTGACGTCGAACGACGCATCTGTAGCGGGCGAGTTTGCATCGGGCGAATATATACGCCGGGCGAGTTGTCGTCGGGCGAAATTGCATCGGGCGAGTTTGATAATAGTATAGGATAGGGGTAGGAGTAGATGGCGGGTCGTTTGCTGGCCTTGTCGTCCTGACCCTCTGTAGTTGCTGAGTCGCTGCTCTGTACGTGTTGAACTTCTGCGGTTGTTGATATGTTACTGATGCCAACATTTGATTGTGTCTGAAAACTCTTGACCTGGGACTGTGAGCTTTCCACCGCACGGAAAATCTCTTGGGCTGTCTTCAAGGTGAAGTCGTGAGTGCGCAACAGTTTCTCTTATTGCGTCATCGAGAATTCCTGCTACGATCTTATCCACAATTATGGTTTTCGTGAGTGCTATATTCACACGTGGCAGCCAGACGACGCGACATAGGTTTGTTACGTAGTCGTCGATGGGCTAGACTGGCAATTGCATATGTGTGTTGAACTTACGTCTCTCAAATGTATTGTTGCGGCGAGGGATGAAGTATGCTTCAAAGACCTTCTTTACTTCATCTATCTTGCGGTGCTCCTCCTCAGTGGCAAAGGTAAAGGTGTGGTACAGGTCCCTATAGTTTTCTTACCCACCACTTGAAGAAGGACGGCTATACCTTCTGCGCTTCTGCTTTGTGGTTGAAACCTGCTGGTATCATGTATATATGATGGCGTGTTCAAATAAAACAGAAAGTGATGCAATATCTCAGGAGCTATTTGTCTCAGCTGAGTGCTAGTGGTATATCTCTGAGTAGGCACTTGCATGGCTCATTTTAATGCAGAGTAGTTAGTAATCAGTATGCATGTAGTGGGCAGGAGAGCATTTTATGCAAGTCTCCCAGGGCTATGCATTAGTCCAAACAGACACAACTCGTCATCATCCTTATTCCTTATCAAGGAAGGAACTGCACCAGTGGACATTGTCCATTGGATGCCAAGGGTGTGTGGGAGAGCCTGCTTCAACCACAACACCTTGGTGGACATCTTGGTGCAGAAACCCACTAAGAAAATGTTCTCTCGAAAGGTCCTACATGCATACACGTCTGGACATAAATTCCCTACACCTCTTGAAGAGAGTCTTGGGGTTGAAACAGAAATTCCCATGCACCTTCTGCATCCAAATATTCAATGGACAATTGCCACAGGTGCAGTTCCTTCCTTGATGAGGAAAAAGGATGATGGCGAGCCGTGCATGTTTGGACGTATCCATATCCATATAGCCCTGGTTGACTTGCATAAAATGCTCCCTTGTCCACTATATGCATACTGACTACTAACTACTCTGCATGAAAATTAGCCAAGAAAGGACCTACTTAGCGATACCACTAGAACTCAGCTGAGACAAATAGCTCCTGAGATATGGCCTCACTTTATGTTTCATTTGAACACACCAAGTACATTATGCGGAAACCCAGACATTGGTCCGTTACTCCGCCTGGTTGGTGTCCCACAGTTGAGAGTGTTGGTTGCTGGAGTCGTTCCATGTCTTCTTTGTGCTGCAGAACAATGTCACTTCGCGCTCTCAGGGCCGAAGGACAATTAGTTACTTTTTATAGCTATCAAAAATTAACAAATGTGCAAAAATTTGGCAATTAAATACGCAAATGCCAATATTGTCAATTTTTCAACAATTTGCTCAATATATTCCCTATAACATGATCATTTGAGTGAATTCGACGAAGCATGTCTGCAGGCAAGATATCCTGATTCACCTTGTAGAGCATTGCGTGTGTCAATTTGCATTCGAATTCGTCGGATTTCGCAAAAAAGACCGGCACGATCTAGCTTCCGTCCTGACCCGCACACTCATTTTAAAGGGATTTCCTGCGCAGATTTCCGATGGACTTTGAGTCTATCTTGGGACTCGTCTGCGCCTTATAAAGCTAGAAGGGTATTTTTTATAGACAAGACTGAAGCCATTTGCAAGTGATATTAAACTTATGCAAATAGTTGTAAGTTGAAACCAGATTTAGTCTAGATCATATTGTTATATCCAGTTTCGTTTACTGCTAATGAGATTATTCCATAACTCTTCTATAATAACACCAGTCATTTTTACTAACACTCGTAATTATAACCCCAGCTAACATTTCCGTTGTTATGCACACATTTTTACGAGCATTGTTAGGCCACATATCTCCAGTAACAACTGCTGCATCGCTCGTTCCGCATGCAAAGGGTGAAAGAGCTTGTTTTCCAACCGAGATGGTTGGTTAAATTACCTCACAAAGGTTTTATTTGTATAGAATTAGCGACCGGCTGCTCATTTCGCTTTGACGAGCATCAACAACAAGGCTCAGAATGATACAAGGGAGCACTTACAGTGTATCCACCTACCATGTGCTCCGAGTTTTCATTGCTCTGAACATAATGTGGGTGACAAAATTGCTCCTTTATACTTCAAAAGTGTGGGCGATACCCACCAGACAACCGATATCGCGCGACGTTTGGCGTAGAAAGCATCGCATCGCAGGCTTGGTTGCCACCTCAGATGAGGTTCGCTCTCTTCGCATATGCCCCTAGCGTTTTTGTCACGCTCGAGACGCAACGAAAAACAATTTTCCAGTCGCCGGGCTGTATTGCCCCCTATTCGGGCTTCAGGGCAAGCAATGTTCAGTTGGGGAAAAAGCTATTGTCTCCAAGTCGCGGAATGGCTTCCCGGTTATCCATCCGGGATTGGGCTACCGGATAGCTATACCATCTCCCGTCAGTTTCATTTCCTGAGGAAACTGCGAGTCAATCCCTCCCGTACTACTTTCGCGATTTGCTCAAATCAGGTGGAAATACCCAATCACACGCACCTTTACACTCTGGTGAGTTATAGCTGCGAAAAGTTAGTATTGCGTCGAATAAAGGCAATGTTGCCAGCTTAGTTATTTACTGCCCGGTTGTGGCATGATTTACGACTAGGAATAATCACGTTGTCTCATGTTTTTTGTTGCGAAACTTCGTAGACTGACAGGGTTTTATTGTTGTGATTAAGTGAGGGAAATGGAAACTGATCTTGTGTTTTTCCGATATCCTAACAGTCTTTAAAAAGTAGCAGATTAGTGCCTCACATATTTTTACATATAACGAGAGATTTACCCTAATTTGATTTCCTAGATGAACCATTCATCATGTTAGATGCAGATCCTCAGTGGGCATAATCAGTCGAATGGTACAAAATTGACGTATTTAAGCTTTATAGCTTAAACCTATATCGTGAAATGAGCCTTTTTGCTGATTACAGTTAGCTTGTACGGCAACCTCAATTTTTCCACACTTTCACATAATGCGCACTTACCTGTCCTCTCTCATAATCAGGCCAGCTTTCGATTGGATTCTCGCATTAGACTAATGGACAAGCGTGACTGTAATTCAGCTCCAAAATGATCTTTCTAAACGCCCATACCCCGCCCTGCCCTTGCACACACATATTCCACGCCTGTTAAAGTAACCAGAAACCACCTCAAAAAAAAGCACAGGAATTTTCTACGTCCTTCGAAATTTCCGGAGCAAAGGACACGAAAACAGTTTCCGTGGAGTGATCCACCATTTAATCTTCCCTATCCATCACTTAACTGCATCCAAGTCTCGGCTCCTGATGGGAGGATTCATCTACAACATTCACTCAAAACAGAAATGGGGTGAGCACCGTAGAGAGTTCAGAATTCCTTGTACAGTACATCCGACATATACATGTCTTGAGATTTTTTTTTTTGCCAATTTCCACTAGTGTTGGAATCAAGCCAGAGGAGACCAAACCTTGCCAGAATCAACTTGGGACTGATTCCAAGGGCCCATGTGATTGGTAACACTATTTTGGGCAAGGGAATTGCCCCTCTGTATGTATATCAGGGCGTATTTGCACATTTTGGACATGAAATTTTCAGTTGTCAGTATTGTTGGAACGGATATGTAAAGTTGCTAGCAGATTTGATAGGAAATGAATTTACATAACTACATTATGCATAATTTTCCTTCATACACAGGGTATAGTGCACTGCCTATACCGTAGTTCAGTAACTTCACTTAGCCGTCTCTTGAACTGTGGACTTGGGCAAAGAAATCATAAAGGAAAAGGAGCCATTATTACTTTTGCTTATTTATTAAAGGGACACTCCACTCAAAATACAAGTTGGGCTCTCAAAATCGCGCAAAAAAATCCTGATTCCCGAGGGTATAAGCAGTTTTCCTGAGATACGAACGGTAAGGCCAGGGCGAGCCATCAAAGTTCGGCAATTCGAATCTGGCGCAAAAGAGCAGCGCCTCTCCCGGGTCTGGGCATAAATTGGGATAATCCTCAGCCATCTTTGGTCTACGCCAACGCTTCTGATTGGCCGCCGTTCTGCTCCTGCGCAATGAGCGGGAGGCAGCGCCTCTCGTGGCTGGGAGGAACTAGCAATAACCGTTTAGAGCAGATGGTATCCACCTCTTTTTGCAAACTAAGTTAAGATTGTTATCTCCCATCTAATTATGGCGGATTGCTCTCTAGGTATCCGTTAACTGTACAACACGTGGCTAGGCCCCTAACTGTAAAAATAGGGCCACGTTAGCTCACGGTGCTGGCGGGTTATTGCGATTGGAGAGGAGCAGTCTACTGTAAAGGCTCTGCCCATATTTTTTATAGCCGCCCGCCAAAAACCGAGAGAAAAAGGAAAAAAAAGAGCGAGGCCTGCTGGTCAGTTGAATCTCGTTTTGTGGCGGAAAAGGACGGGTCTAAAAGCACACTGCGGCAATATCATGGCTCAAACAATTTCGGGACAAATCAAAAGAACGCGTAATTTCCGCTGCATTACAAACGTATGGTCAAAAGAGAACTCACACATTCCATTGGGAAAGAAACTTCAAGATTGTAATAATAATATTAATACTAATAATGATAATAGGTCGACACTGGACATAAAAGAGCGGTAGACATGAACGAGCACGGTTATTGAATATGTAATTCTGGCATGTGGTTCGGATCGTAACATATGGACCGCCATTATCACCGTCATTACATGTCCAGCGAGCGGTTTGAATAGGTCACGTGCCCACAATGCTGGGGAGGGATATATCATTCGGTAGAAGTGTAAATGCCCGTAATTGAATGACATCCAAGCGCGGATATAATTTCAAAGCTAACGTCATTATTAACGATGGAAAGAGCCTTGTTTGGGCCATGGCTTTATTTGACATCGTCCATACTTGATGTAACGGCCACTTCCGTTGTGTTTGCCTTCAAACACGTTCCAACAGGACAGGGGCTATGACAAGTGGCGATAGGTTCGTGCCCATTCCCTCACGCCACCAGTTTAGGCTGCATAGTGTAAACTTAGGGCCCTGTTTGGTTTTTTTAAAAAAATGGTCGCTGAATTATGGGACACGTAATAACTTACTATTTAGATTCGGGCTGAACGAGAAAAACACTACGTTGTAAGCTAAAGTTATGAGCTAAAGTTGGAGACATATTACGGTGCTCTCATCTATTAGTATCGATCAGGAAACTTCATCGCAATAACTATGTGAAAAACAATAGTTTCTCTCTGTTACAATATTAACTTTGAACGATGACACAAATAAGGTTTCTACAATATGGGACTAACTTTTTCGAATTGAAAACGGGAGCGTAACATACGTGCTGGTAATATTACAGTGTTTTTGTGGGGAATTTCATATGTAAGTTTTGATTAGTGTGATGCCATATCAATTATGATATTTCTGTACGTAGACCTACTTGTTAAATTGACCAAACTGCCATAACTCCAAACTACATTCACAACTAACACATACGTTACTTTACACATTACCAGTGCAGGACACTTGTATTACACTCCCCAATTTTTTTATCCCCTATTGTTGAAATTCGCTTTATTCCCCCCTACCAAGAGCAATGCACAATAGAAAATGAAATTCTTTGACATTTTTTTGCCCCCAACTCATCAGTCACCTTACTCCTGGACATATGGACAAATTGGGTCTTGACCCCACCGGAATGCCATATATTTATCCCTAAATCTCCGGTAATTAAATCCAAATTCCTGAACCCCCCCTCTGGAAGAGACGCATCTTGTGGGTCGGAACTGCAGCAGTCACGATCCTGCTCACAACGCAGACTCTGTTGGTCCACGGCTGGAGCTGGTTCTAGGGCGCTCAGTCTGCTGGTGTGGACCCAGGGTGGCCAGACCTACAGAGTTGGTTGGTGCAACAAGGAGTAAGATAAGGAGGATTTACGACGGTATATTAAGTGGTGGTTGCTGCCATGGTGGTGCAAGGCTACAGGGAGATGTAATGGTGATGGGATGTGGGGGTGGGGGGGAGGCTAAGGATCAGGTCATGCAGGGTCATCGGTGACCACAGTTTGGAGATGGGAGTACTGACAGCTTCGTAGCTCCAGATTGGAATATCTTGTAAGTATAGGACAAACTGGTTTTAAAAACATTTATTGACAAAAAAATTAGAGGCAATGTGGATCAATTTTCAATGGAATTTTTTGAATAACACTTTGCATATCACTTTGATTTTAATCCAAAGTGCAATCATTGGTAGAACCTGATTAAATACCGGAATAATCGCATTCACTCTATGGTTGGGTGGCTTGATCCGACTGATGTTAATTATCCCTATTTTTTCGACCAATGATTTTGTACGAAACCTCATATCCTATGAAGCGACTGGCTCCAACAATTCGTCGGAATTAATAAGTTTTAGCTGCGTGAAATATACAGCCTCATTCAGTAGTTAATCCTAGATTAAAACCGGCATTGAACTGAGAAGTTTTTGCTTAGAAATTTTGGTGACAGTAAGGCGGTGTCGGTAACTGTCTAGACGCGGTCGTTGCTCAAAGCTGCGTTCAAACCGCAGAAAATCTGGTGCCGAACTTGAGCTTGCCACAAAAGAGTGGAAAAGTTTTGAAAACTTTAATTAGTTTTCACACCATAAGTTAATATTGAAGTAAAGTAGGTAATGAGCTGATTTGTGTTTAACAAATTCATAGAATTTTTTTTAAACAATTGACTATTTCTGTTCATTGTACATGAAGTAGATCTCATTATCCGGCATGGGTGTTTGGTTATTTACGGACGCGTTGGCGGGAAGTAATTAGTTAAGGTAATTAGTGAGTTGTTACTTGCCACTTCACTCCAGAATTGGTCCAGATGTTATGCTGCTCGTGACAAAATTAACACGGTGTTTAATAATAGAGTGTATAGCATACTCTATGAGTGCATAGAATAGGCATTGAATGCCCCGAAATATAACTGAAAGTTAATGATGGCAAATTGTTTGCCAAAGTTTGCACTGGCCTGATTGTGTTGTTAGGAGAAAATAGATCGATATTACTGCATATGTATATATTTTAAATGAACCGTGGAAGTTGAATCAGCATCAGGTCATGTCCAAATATGTCCTTCATGCAAATTTTCCCAAAATAATTCGCCTATTTCTGCGAATTACGCTTTCGATGCACTTTGATATTTGAGGAAACTTGCAAGATATTCAAGGTTTCGCATAGTAGTTGATGGCACTGTACCAATTCCGCACTATGTCACTGCCAAATCTCCAACTTGCCTCGACATCAAATATTGACATCTTAAAATAACATTTAGAAATGAAAACGTGATTATGTAGCCCTGTTCAAAAACAGATCCGAAAGCAGCGATTTGTCAAGATGTACTCTAAACGGATGGAAATCACTATAGTTTTTTTCCCACCTTCTTCCAGCAGTCAATTTTAAGAAAAGGTACTTCGTCTATGCAAGATGGAGGGAGAGGAGGGGGGGGGGACTCTTGTCTGACACCCCTAAGGAATAATGAAATCTTCAGCGGAATTCACTTGTCCATATGATTGGAGCTCTCGAATAGAGCAAATCGACGGATGCAAATCGGATCGGAATTTCTGCAGGAACGTTTTCCACGTTTCCTCCAGAAAATGATGGGGGGCTTCCAGTTTGACTGATCCTTTCAAAACTAGTAAGGCTGCACTCAAACTAATCTTGGATCAAATGCGTCAGAAGCTTGCGGCATCCTCTTACGTCATTGTCTCAAGCTTCTAAAGCAGATTTCTCCAGACGCCTACATGCTATTATTATTATTATTATTATTATTATTATTATTATTATTATTATTATTATTATTATTATTATTATTATTATTATTATTGGGCTGATCCGGCGGAGATACGGTTTTTTTGGGTTAGGTTAGGTTATGGGTAAGGTAGGCACACGTGTGCCTACCTTACCCAAAACCAAACCAAACCTAACCTAACCTAACCTAACCTAACCTAACCTAACCTAACCTAACCTATTGTAAGGTATATTACAATGGTTTGGCCACCTGTTGGACATATAATTATGATCCCATTTTCATATTATGAAAATGGGATCATAATGTTGTAGTATATAGTCACTTCTCTGCATATTAATGACATATATAACTCCATACATATTTTCTAACTTAAAAAAGCGCCGTTTAAAATTGTGTAATACAGTAAAACCTGCCAAGTTGAATAGGACACTCCCTCTATTGGACATTTCAAATGGAACCGTTTGTGTTCAACATAAACAGGTATTACTGATGTATCACATACATACGACGTAAACCAATTCTTGAATAAATTTATTGATTAATTGAATTATTATTTTAATTAACGGAAATAATATTCAACTACCAAAAGTCATCTCTGAATCAGACTACTAAGTGTGTCCATATTTTGTCACACTATTTTAAACGACCTGTTTAAGTTAGCCAACTTCCGTAATGTGGTATTCACGTAATCGAGGGAATCACGTCGCGAAACTTTTGCCGCAAAATTTTGCTCTCTATTAGGGTTCATAAAAGGAAGGGCTGCAGAATGCACCGCCTGCCATCCCCCATTTTTCGCCCCCTGCCCCATTTCGCCCCCCTGCCGCTGGCAAACACATCTGTTTCGGAAGCCTTTGTTGTAATTATCCTCGGGTCATCACAAACCAGCAACAATTCCTTTCGCTCTCTGGGACCATACAAGTAAAAAAAACACCCCGCTGTTTTTGATACCTAGGTGCATAACCCTTAATTTCAATTATAACACGATCAATTATTGCTAGGCCCAGCTGTTGCCCTGGTATAATGCAATTGCCCCCTTGTAGCTAATGCGATTACGTCTCTCTGGAAAACCGTCCGAATTGCGAAAAAAACCGGACTTTTTTTTGGCTCAAAATGGATCCGATTCTTGGCCCACCCTGTTCAGGACCAGCGGCTCGGAACCTGCTTCTCTAAAGATACGTGACCGTTGCCCCGCAGACAAATGTCCCGACCGGGACACTTTTCGGGACAGGGGAATGGCCCCTCTTTTGGGGTCGATTCTGGCTAGGTGATCACAGATACATCTGCAGGGAAATTGGTTTTGGTGGGTGGCCCTAAGTGGTTTACAATTGGTTGCAGTACCTGCATATATTTAAGGCTATAGGCTACAGGCGTCCCTGGAGCCACATTATTGGTTGGAAATGGCCTTGACTCAAGCTGTGAGCGGTGATGTCCTTGAAACACTCGAACCACGTCACAGCCTGCTGGTGTCCTTGACTCAGACGATTGGCTATGAGTGTCCTTGACTCAGACGATTGCCTGTGAGTGTCCTTGACTCAGACGATTGGATGTGAGTGTCCTTGACTCAGACGATTGGCTGTGAGTGTCCTTGAAGTCCCGTTGGAGCCACACGATTGGCTGTAGGCACATTTGAAGCCACTACGGCCTGAATATCCCATTGAATTCCTGAAAACCTTCAGCAAATGACTATGTGACGTCCTACCTACAGGTAGGAGTATAAATATGTCAGAATGACATCCCACGATGCGGGGAGTTCCCCTTCAATTATGCCTAACGTCGCAAAACCCGAGACCCCTTAAAATACTGCGCCAACCCCCCTTTTTTACCGCGGTTTGCCAATAAATGGAGAGATTTAAGTCCCTGTGAATTACAGCCACGAGTGCACCGCCATCCCAACCCGGTTCATTTACAACTAAACGACTTCTTTTAACCAAAAAAGACTGTTTCCCAAGGCCTCTTAAAGCGACCCAACTGTTTCGTCCGCCCACTTTGTTATCGACTTTCAGCCTGCCGATACGTCGTGTCCGTTGCTTTTTGAAGGGTTCTCAGGGTGTCAGGTAATGTGGTAGATTGTCGTTTGTCCTCAGTTCGTCCTGAGGGAACGACGGAGGCCTATTTTGAATGAGTCGTCACAATTCCATAGCCTTGATGGGGCGGAAAAGTTCCGTTGTGTTCACTCATCTACACGAACCTCCAAATGTAATGCGGAGGTAAAGCTTGGTGAAGTTTTAATGAAGAGCGTCACGCCAAGTGCATCAACGGTGAAAGAGACGAAATATGATGGAAAAAATGGGGGCGGAAGTTGTGCGCAGATCTACATATTAGGGCCTGGAAAATCACCGTGCGGTACTATGTATGGAAATGTAGTTTTTTTTCTGTTTGGGTGGTGTGTGGTTCACCGCTGAATATCAAAGGAGTCAGAATCGATATTTTGATGTATGAAAATAATTGGGTTGTGAAAACAAGGATTGGATTATAATGCAGATGTAATGTTTTGATAAGGGCATGTTAAGCACTAGTAACTTTGCGTTAGATTGATTATAAATGCTAGGTGCAGTTTTAACTCAAAACTTGCTTTGCCTGTTACACAATCATTTTGTGCATAAATAGTATTATGCTGTACAGTACGAGTAGTCTACTGCATCGATATCCCCATATCCTTTTGTTATTTATGCTTAATATTGAATATTAATATAATTATATGCAAACGTATCTATAATGCACCTTTACACATATTTATGCCTTGTGGTATTTAAATTTACTTACTTTGTTAACACTCTGAAATGGATTGAATTTAATTACACATCACAGTGCGTAATAATGGCCATAATTTCATTAGTATGAAGTTTTATTTATTGTAGGCCTACACTTGTTTATGTCAAAAATGATGTCATCAATAATTACTATATGAATGTGTGCTTGCACTCCTGATTTTCATTTGGAGTGCAAATTATACTTACATGGAGTGCTTAATTTTTTAAATTACTGGGTTCAGCAGTGTTAAAAAGCAGGTCAACTGGAGTGTAAGCTTTGCACTCCAAGGCTCAGTTTGGAGTGTAGATATAACAATTTTGGAGTGCAAATTGCACCTTTGCATCCGAATAATTGGACCCCTGATAAAAGTAGTCTACACAAACATGCACCACGACATACAATATAACGTGTGTGCCACGTTTTGACTTTAGATGTGAAAGTGACCACCCAGTTTCAACAGGGCATTATTGTAACCGCAACAATACAATTGATTGCATTTTCCAAAGGTCTAGACTCTAGAGTATCTAGACTACAAAAGGGCATTTTTTTTTGATTCCACATTCCAAAAACCAATATCTGAACCAGCAACGTTTGATCACCTCTGAGTCTTATTGAAGGAGAAGCCATCACTTTCGATGGATGAGATGACATCTCAGCCATAGTTCTCCATAGAAGGCGAGCGTATGCTGCGAATTGCTACCGTGGGAGGAGATAGATGCATTTTGGCAATAACCAATACGAGTTGGCCGGCATCCAAGGACCACAAGCATTGTGTAGGACAAAAGCTGGAAAGAAATGGATATATTGGCCCAAAAACTTTGGCTCATTACTCGCCGACAACTGTTTCGAAGGCTTGCGTTTTCTCACCCAGTTCTCGCGCAGAAAACCAGAAATTTTGGTGCAAGTAATCCCTCGTAAAGCAATTTGTTCCCTCGGAAAATGAAGCGCGTAATTATTTAAACCAATTTGGACTCAGGGCATAACGAGCAGCCAGATTTTGCAACACGTGTCTTTAAAAACGTATGAAATACTTTAAACGAAAAAGTAAGGAAAAACCGTTAAAACCGTTACGTAACGGATAAAGGACCTGTCTATTCTACATGTTACAAAAAAAACGATAAATATTGAGCCTATTTATAACAGTTAATGAACCTTGGACATCGTGGGGTGCAACAAAGCTGGGCCAACAAAGGCTTGGAAGCCCTGATAACACACATTGTAGCCAACCCTCCAGAGCCTCGCTTCTGGTCAACCGAAGGATTTATGTCCCGTTCTAGGCGTCATCAGCTCCCCAAAATTAATAGCCACCACATAAAATAATCACCTTATGTAAGCCCGAGCTCGTCTCATAAATTAAACGTAAGAAATCCTAGGCTTAACTCTTTAAATATTTTAACAACCGATTTTCAGTTAAGCCACATATTTTTGAACCAGACCTAGGACTGGAACATCAATAACAACATTAATGCGAAAGCCGAGTCATAATTTGTACACTCCATGTCTGGGGTTACATCTGCAGAATTTTAATAACGCAAAAACATGACCATTAATTCTTCTCGTTGCTCATTACAAATTTTAATCCAGCTCCTGAAATTTAATCCCATCTCGGTTCATATCATCTAATCCGCACCATGTGCACCTGAAATGGGACATGTAATCATGATGTCATTCATATCCACGTGTACTGTACGCCTTACTGAAGTTTTGAATTTGTTATTGAAAAAGTGGGTAGCGATATCCGGTCGAATATTGCTCGCCATCTTGCTACCATTGATGGTTCAAGTTTATGGGGAAGTAAAAATGGTTCAATTTTTGCGTTTATGATATGCCGATGTACATCAACAGTTAGTGCGTTCGATCTGACATTTTATGTCTATCGTATGCATATTACGTGCTTGTAGAGCCAAAATATCTGGTAGTAGATTTTTTCACTGCTACTTTAAAACCGCAATTTTCACTGCGACTTTAGAATAAAATGCTATTTTCGCTACGACCTTGAAATAAAATGCTATTTGTTACTGCTACTCATAAATAACACGCTATTTTGTCACCGCTACTTGAAATAAAACGCTGTTAGTCACTTCTATCTTAATAAAAGCACAATTTTGTCTGCTACTTATAAATAAGACGCTATTTTATCACTGCTACTTATAAATAAGACGCTATTTTGTCACTGCTATCTAAAAACAAATAGCTATTTTTCTATGCTGAAGTACTTACAAATAAGGTTCAATTTTGTCACCGCTACCTAATAATGAAACGCTATTTCCACTGATACTTAAAACAGTGTTATTTTAAGTAGCAGTGCCAAATTCGCTGCTACTAGATGACTGTTGCTCCAATTCAAGTGATTCAACTGATTTGAACCGACAAGCGAGCTGATCTGGCCAGCTTTATAATTCCCTTCCGGGTAATGAAATTTCAGAGTCAGGCCCAGTTAGGATTAGAAGAACCGAGGCCTAACTGCTCGTTCCGGTTCCAGCCCCAGTCCCGCACGTGGCAAATTCGATCACAAGCTTCACCAGAATAAAATGGTTTGAACTAGTTACAAGTCGGGATCAAAAATTTTGAAGGTTCTTTTCTGTGGGAAAGTGCCAGGGTTTGAACCCGTGTCAAGGGATGGTCTCAGGAGGTGATTAAGTATTCCCAGCCAGAAGGTCGCTGTCCTTTTACAGACACGGTGCGATGCATACCAAGTCAAGTGGAGGTAATTTATGGTCTGGCACTGCATGGCAGGTACTGTGTTCAAATTAACTGCCAGACAGATTTTGTTTAACAGAAGTTTGAGGTGCAGGATGTTACGCCAGGAGATGGCGTTACTAACGATGTGGCACAACAGTGGGGCCGTCTCTTGGCTGGAATCAGCAATAGTGCATCCTTAATATAAATTAATTTTAAAATTAATTAGGAAATAATGTTACTTTGAAAATCAGCTAAATTCAAATCAGCTAAATTCAAAATAATATGCTAATGTGAAAATCAGCTAAATTCAAAATAATATTCTGAAATTAAATTAACAATTAATAAATACGTTCTAAAACCACATTGACGACCTCTGCATAATTATAGCTACAGGGTGTTCCAAGTTCGTGGGTCGTTTTTAGTAATTACTATAATATTTCCCGAAGAAGTTATTTTTGTGTAGTTTGATGTGTCCCGATCCAGGTGCCCTATTGTATTGAAAATGCTATCTATATTCGACCACCTGATAGTAGGCCTACTGAGGCACCTGAATCGGGGCACAACAAGCTACACAAAAATAACTACTTCGAGGAATATCAGTGATAACTACAAACAACCCACGAACTTTAGGAACACCCTGTATATGTAAAAAATTTATATGTTTGTCCGTAACACTGGTCGAAATTTTCTCGTCCCCTTTAAACATCTACCCTCACGACTAAGGCCCAAGGTTGAATCTATTCATAGTTAGCATCACTTAAACTCGAAGTATGAATAGTGCAACCATCCCTAAGTCCATAATACCCACAAGTTATGCAAATGATCTAACAATTCGTAACTCTCACATGACCCAAGGCCACCAATGTAACTTTACCACATGCCAACTTGTCTCAAAGTTTGCCAAACGAAGTTGGACCATAGGATTCATGTCGCCCAGAATTCCTCCGGAGACTGACCAACCCCAAGAGTCTCTCCCTCTCCGGAAGGCCCAGAAAATGACATAAGTTGTACTTTTTTTCCCCCTCAGTCTGACTACTGGTTGACATTCTCCCTAGTCGAAAAGCAGGTCGAGAAAACAGGCCGAACTTTACGATCCTAACTTCAGATGAAATGGCTCTGGCTATGAAACGAGGTAAAAAGAGTCCTCTAGAGTAACGATGTCCGTAGGTAAATTGAAGCTGTCGGGAAGATGGAGGAAAGAACGTTGATTTTTTTTAAAGTTTGCAAATTTTTTAGGTGGTTTTGTAATTAAATTAAGGTGGCTTTGAAAGTTGTAGAGTTTTGGACCCGTGGCTGGTTGGCTGGGTCGGAAAATTCAATTTTATCAGGCCCTAAGCACAGCTTCTCATTAGCTTATTGTGCATGACCCTCCTGGAGGGTGTGAGAAGCCAAAATAGCTAGTGGGGGGTAATCTATGAACTTTGTAACTTACATAGGAATTTCCGAGAGAAATTCTTGACTGTACTGACCTCATCGTCACTATGTTGCTGAATTCAACAACTAAATGTATAAGAATATTCACACAAAAATTGGTTTAAAAATGAGCCACCAGTGGCAGCACAGTCGCAAATGTGCTGCCATCTAGCTGAGTGCTCTGAAGCTGTCCACAATTTTTTCTAATTGTTGAAGGCGCAAATTCTTCACGTTTCCTGAAGTTCCCTAGAAAAATCGGGTCAACAATTGCAACCCGAGTGTGGGAGCATTGCCCTCCATATTTGGACGGAAAAGACGGTTTCTTCGCAAACATTTGCCCAACTCTTCCGGCTTTTCCTTCCATTCAACCTGCGCCTTGAGCTCGCCACTTGGATGAGTTTGCACCCACTTCAGGCTGGAAAAGCCCGACTATTGGGCGTCCCCCCAAAAAAAGTAGTAAAGAAATTTGACACTCCAAACACGTATCGTCAACTAATAGGAAGTTATGATTGGATCGTGCGTAAGTAACAATTTTGGATTAGACTGTCTTTAAAGGGAACATTGTTTAAGTCTATGAGAGAGTGAAGCTAATGATGGATTTTCGTAGGAAAGTGTTTCATGCGAGAAACCAAGGTCTATGGGACGTGGATTGTACGCTAGGGCCAATCAGGGTTCAAAGGATTAATTATACTATCGACCTTGGGCAGTTTTTTTTGGCGGGAAGTAGTTTTTTGGCGGGAGTTCAAAGGTTCTTTTGGGGGTGGAAATTAATTATTGTGCGATGAAACAACTGGAGGACGTGTTTGCTCGAAGCTGTGGGATATCTCGGGCAGTAAGGTCACGTTCTAGGAGGGTTTATGGAGTGACTCTGTCGAGTCGGGCAAGCTAACAAAGTATAGATTCATACATAGTTATTATCATTCTGAATCAGCATACTAATGGATGAACTCGAAATGTATTTACATTTCTCATACAGGCCTAGTACAGTTTTACAAACTATGACGCCATAGAATATGGTTAAAATTTTGCACCACTTCATACTGTTATGCTTTACAATTGGATAGAGCATGACGAATTGGCAACAATTATTGGCCATCCAAGCTGCAATTTGTCCTACGTCACATTTGACTTTTTTTTACCGTGGTGAGTCCATAATTACTGCGCTTGTAAACCGATATGTCGTTCGATACGAAGATGATCCTCGTCACTCGACGCTAATTGTATGCACGGAGGGTTTCCGTTACCTGTTTCTGCGGATTAGTCCCTCTGGCAATTTAAGGAACGTAGTCGGTAACAGGACACTCTGACAATATGACATTAGTTTTACCAAGCTTCATCGATCTGTCTTATGGGAAAATGTGTGACATGCTTGGCTGATGTTGACGTGACATTCCTTGCAATGCAACTGAGTATTGTAATGCGTCATTGTAAAAAAAATCGATTGGGATACATTTTCTTACAAAGCAAAAACCCTGCGTGCCCAACAATCCGATCAGAATTGAGATTAATAAAGCACAGATTATGTAAGCTACGGAATGCTAATTCTTCAGCAGTTAGTGGGTCGGAATTTCATTTTATCGTAATTAATGGAACGCTATTCAATTTGTTGCATAATAGTAATAATGATAGCAAAATCAGGTGGCACCATTGCCCATGTAGTAGTTATTAATGAGGCATTCGGAACAATATTGCACAACATCAAACTGCAATTACATTAAAATTAGCTATCCAGAATAAGTGTGTATGAATTTGGGATTAAAATGTGAACCACAATTGCCTATGTACACTGTGTGGCATTCCTGCTTTGTTGGTGCCAACTTCAAAAGTGACGAGTTCTCTACCATCATTTTTGACTGACTTTTGACGATATACGTTTTAATAGGCCACAGCCGCTTCCTTCCTTTCCTATCCTTGTCCGGTCCATGAGGAGGTGCGGTGTCTGTGGGGGTTTCAGACCCGCATCTAGGGGTCATCTTGGCGAACGGGCCCCCTGAGTGACTGCACACAACCCCCAATTTGAGGCATTGCACATGCACCAGTGTCCCCCCCCCCTCATTATCCCTATCCTGTCCCCTACACCGAATGGTGGTATTCCACTCCCCTAAGACTGCCTAAGGCCCTAGCACGGGGTACCAAAATTAAAATTAAATTGAATTAATAAGCTTAGCATATTTGTCCAATCTGATAGTATCGGTAACTTTCCCATGACATGAGGGTGGCAGCAGTGTGCAGAGGGAGTACGCGTCATCTATGGGCGAAGAATAGTACTACGTGGTAAATTGGTGGGTCATCTCAAAATTTCTGTTTTGAACAGCCATATTGATAGACCCTATTTATCCACCGACCCACTCAATTCTGGATCATTGTTGTCAACTCAAGGATGACATGATCCTTTTTGGCACACTTCCTGACACACTTGTCACCTTAGCGCACATGTCACCTGCTTGGCATTCACGTGGTATCCACGTTTAGCTATTTCTATGAAGCTACCCCCTCTACTTCTCAACTGTCAAAGTGATGGAGATGCTACTTAAGAACGAGACATTCAGAGCTTCCTGTGGAGCCGAGGCCCTTTTAGCTGCCCGGGGGTTTAATTAATCCGCCGTGCAAGGGTTGAGGGTGCGGATCCATGTTGACTTCTGTCCTTTAATCCCTAGTTTTGCTACTAAGAAGCTGTGTGTTTTTCGGCAAAACTGTCAAAGTAGGCTAGAATCACTTTTGAATGAATCTGAAAGTCGTAATTGCTATAAAAGTTTGCTGTCCAATCATTTTAAAAATTTCAAGATTTTTCAAACGACTTCTGACGTAATATGTGTTAATAACCGGTGTTCTGTAGCAGTTAACTAATTACGGAACGAAGCAATCCCTGTAATCTCATTCGTGAACGCTGCAGTATCCTCCGCATTGACTTAATTAAAATGCTGCAGACGATTCTTTGCTCATTAACATCACTTTGTAGGAGTGTGTAGGTAGAGTGCAGCATTTTGTAATTGCGCTAATTTGGAACCACTGCTGTGTGGACCAGATGTGGCATCCAAAGTTTGAAGAACGCGGTCAGGTCGCAGGTGACGTGTCCGGATCACTATTACAGTGAGCGCTTATCTATGATATATAGATAGTTTTTTGCGCTGGAAAAAGTTGGTGAGTCAGCCCATTTCATAACGGAGTTGCAAAAGTTTTCGATTGCAATTGGCAGGAGTCGAAGGTTGAGGACACGTCGTTGACCTTCTGGAGGGTGCACGTTCTCATAATTCGGGCGTTGTACTGCGCCATTGGAAATACCCAGATGGCGATGACTTTATTGCCAAATGACGTTGTGTTTCTATCTCCTGTTGATGATTTCAGTGTAGATACTGACCTATTGTTGTTATTGTTCGTAGGTGGAGGAGGTGGAGGGGCGGGCGTCCCCAGCCTCGGAGGCCGAGGCCGAGGGCGAGGGGGAAGGGGACGCCACCGCCGCCACCACCACCTCGTCCTCCGGGGGCACCAGCACCAGCAGGCATCGGCGCCAGATGATGGTGGACAGCACCAACACTGGCTCGGCTGCCCCATCAGCGCCCCATCCTTCCTCCCCTCCGCCATCCTCCTCCTCCTCGCCAGCTCCATCGCACCACCACCACCTAAGGTCAGCCTCCAGCTCCAGGGACGACGAACGGTTGTCTTCAGATGCCACCGATCGCAGGTCGCCCACGCCCAGCCCTGGGCCCAGGTGAGACACACTTACCTGTCCAATCACCACCTATTTATAAATGGGAAAATCATGCCCCGGGCCCAGGATGTAAAGGTCAGAGGACAATCGTAGCAGAATGAAGCACCTTGTAATGTCACGTGTAGACTTGGCGCAGGGTTAATGTTAAAATTAAAATAATTTATCATCGATCATCCAACCGGTTTTTGGCCACACTGAAAAGCTATGTAGCGACCGGATAAGCACAATATGCAAAATCTATTTTTGTCTACATGATCCGGTCCAGGTTGACAGTTATAGCCATACCCTGCGAAACATTTCTGCACTCTGTCACGTACCTCCCCCAAAGTTAGCGTTCGTTTTACTTTAGCGGAATGTAGATTCAGAATTTTGTACAAACAATTCTGCATTATTTACAAGCTAAAGGAAACTTCATCATTATAGCTATAGTTCTAATTCCAGGGGGGGGAAATTCCGATGATTCCAGCTGCTAATTCCAAGATATTTCCTTCCTTTTCCAGGTTCTTAAGACCGTGTTGGAATGCCAAGATTTTGCTATATATAAGGGGTTTTTGGGGGGGGGGGGGGTGTACATAGACCGGGAGGAAGAACACTAGAAACAGGGGAGGGGAAAGACCTTTGCATATTTAGCACTCGAAATTGTTGGCATGCAGTGGAAGGAAAGTTACCGGACTGGTTGGTCGGAAAGATGGTGTATCTGGGATGCAAATGGTCTATTACTATGCAGATAGCAAACCCCCTCCTCTCAGGGCATCTAGTGCATAGGAAGAATATGGCCTTTTTTTCTTCCATGTTTTTCAGAAGTGGAAACACGTGCGCGACATTTTAGCTGTGGGGGGTAAATCAGTTAATTAGCGAAAGTTGACAATTTGGGTATAAATAATGTCCCAATGAAGTGACGCCCACTTAGGTTTGCTAATGACGTCCTTCCAACGGGGCAGGAATCGACAGATTTGGAATATTTCGCAAAAGTTTAACTTCTAAATTTTCAGTCAAGTTTTAGGTAAATGAATGGAAAATTTGAGCATTTTCTAATTAGAACCCACTTAATTTCCGCTTATTTCTTCTGTTCTATGTGAGCGTATGGGAAAATTATCCAGTGAAATAAGAGAGTAAAATGCTCGATATTTCCACTAACTATATGGAAATGTGTTTTTGTTAAGTTCTTCCCTGATGGTTATCTGCCGGCCGCCATTTTGGTTGTGAAATCGCACATAAGTAACGAAACTCTTCGTTTCAGACCACCTAATCTAGATTCTAGGAGTAGATCTAGAAGCGCTGGAGAGCAGCAATGGGCCAATGTGCGAGCTGTCATGGCTTGGTACACGCGTCTGAGGAAAATCAAGAGGTAAACCCTCTCTCGTCCTTTGTTTTTTCTCAACTCTCTTCTCACCTTGCAACTCCGGAGAGCCAGGTGAAATGTGAACCGTTTTACCAAAGCTTCTTTTACTTGGGAGCGATGGGTTCCCCGTTTTATTTGGCGCCAGAGTTGCGGGGAACTTCCCCCGTGTGTCTCTGGGTCGTTGGTTGGTTGGTTGAGTGTGGCACGCACTTTGATTGGTACATACTTTCTAATGAGAGTTGGTTGCTCGTCGCCGCTTCTCATCGCCTTCACTAGGGGACATGACAGAGCGCAGCCTTTGTTCAGTTCTGTACCGCATGCGAGCTTTTGATTCTTGCACAGGAACGGCCATTGTGCGACAGTTAAATCACGACCGTTATAACGGCCATTTTTGACCGTTACACGCACACGCTTTAAGGTCCTGCAGGGCCATGCGCATACCGTTGCGCATGCCACGAATCCTCCCTGCAGGGTTCTACCCCCGCCATTTTTTGAACCTCAAGCGATACTTTATCAACATATTTGCTTCTTACACTTTCATCTTGCTTTCTGTGCGGCACATCCGTCACACCGCAGATCGATGGAGCAAACACAAAATTTTGCCGCACCATGTCCTCTAAAGTTGTCTAATTAGTAACTTTGTTAATTAGCGTCCTTTTGGACTCCGGAGTGACATTAAATATAGCATGAGATCCGGATCAAAAGAATGAAGGCTGCGCACTTTTTTCAGTGTCTTATCAGAAAAAGCACGGCTGCACTATGTACATTTTTCTTTCCCATTTTCCGCAGCCTCTACTGCCTCACCTGTAAACCATACATATTATTTTCTCTCAGGCCCGATTGTGCAATCGGGCAGTAAATCCAGAACAAGTGGTTGCTCCTTATAATTCATTGTTGGTGACAATGAACAGCAAGGATTAACTGCTTGTTCTTGGTTTACTACCGATTACACAACCTAGTCTTAGGCCTACTAATCATTGTCTGTCTTGTCTGCTACAGGAATTTGGTGCCTGCTCTATTTATCTTTGTCTCCTATTATATTATCTATGTCTATCTCGTCGCATTTGCCTATATTTCTATGGTAAACTGCATTTACAATTATTTCTCCAAACGGCCATAGTGTTGTTCTTTCCTGTGGTATGCAGTGGATTGGTAGGTGACGTCCAAAGTGTGTCTCTTAGACGGGTTAGCCGTAGTGTTGGAGTTGTCATTGTGCACTCGTAGGCGATTTATTATTGGTGATCGAGACAGAGTAGTAGTTAGATCATCGCCTGAGACGTGTAGTTAGAACAAATAGCAGTAGTAGGTCTTCCGTCCAAAGTGATTCGAGTTCTGTCTGGGGAGCGATCTTCTTTTATTTGCCTGCTTTTATCTCTTACCCCCTTCGCAGCTTTGTGGGTTGAATTCACTGTCCAAACTGTCTTCCTATAGGTCCAGTGAGTTTTGAACATGACATGTGACGTGTTGACTCGTGGTGTTATCGCGTGAACATGTGTTTGTACGTAGACTGTTAGGCTTCAGTCACTCTACCTTCGAAGTGTGCAAAAGAAAAGCAAATATTCTGACCGTTAATGGCCGTTAGTGACCGTTAGTGACCGTTAAAGGTCGTTAAAGACCGTTACCAAATGGTTCGAATTTAGATTGACTGGAGTTTACCTGCGACTTATGTTTGCTTTCAAACTACCTTCCACGCTGTATGGTCTCGTTGCATGAAACTCCGTTTTATGCAATCGAACTGATAGTGCGGGAGGGCCTTAATGTTGTGGTTCACCTTGGTTTACCAGCGATTCTATGGACCCGTTTCAGGGGCTGGGCATTCACACCCTAGATGTCGTTTTGTGGGAAATCGGAAAAGATTATAACTAACCGAGTTTCCTGGAAGTTACGCTATCAGTTGAAGCTAGAAATTTCCTTCCGACTCGTGACTTTAATGCTACTTGTTAACGCTGCCCCGTCGCCCTAATTTCAAGTCGCTTTAGCCACACCGATAGGTCAGGAGATTTATAGCCGCGAGATTGTGTTGCCAACTCGGGACGTAAGGCTCGACTAAATTACTATGGTATGCAAAAACGTTATTTACATGTATAGAGGCGAATGTTCTGCAGGAATTTTTAACAGTGTTAGTTTGTAAATAGCCTGATGAAATTCTTAGATATGCTTGATAATCACCAAATGTCACTAAGAAAATGTCACTCGCGGTCATAATTTGGCAAACTAAAATTGGTAGAAACTGATGACGTCCTTAATGAATGTCCCAAGACAGATGCTAAAACCGAACCTAAATCACGACGGTAAATTACCACCATTTGCACCCAGAAGTGTCAAACATGGAATATTCGAGAATCCTCCAAAGGCCCTCGAGGGAAGAAAATCCTACCGATATCGGGAGACGATTTAAGTAATGCTGAAAAAGACGGAACAGCCTCATTTATCTTCTGTCGGCTTCGATTTCCAGCGCATTATATCCCTACCCTTTTCCTGAAGAAGGCTGGAGGAAATTCCTACTTATTGTAAAACCACCTTTAGACGCGTCTGGAACGCAACTTGTGGGCTCAACAATCTTTAATTAATCGGGACTTCCAGTCAGCAACATGTTCCTGGGAGATCTATGAGAGGATGGGATCCTGTGGCTATGAATCACCGGAGCGTGACTGTAATGCCCTAGTTTTTTGGGAACATCTGACGTGAGTTTCTTATGAGGCAGATGCTACATCCTGGATCCTATCAGGCCGCCACATTTTAATCTTGAAGATGGTGTCATTTTACATTGTGACACTTTATTTCGAGACACTAGTGTCGGTAGTGGCAGTCAGAGAACTTTTTCTACTGATGTCGCTAGTGTCGCGAACAGAGCCCTCTGGCTTGGCGCGACACTAGCGACGCCACCTCACGTCGCAGAAGCTCCTGCGGCTCTTGCACTTTGATGGCCTCATTGGATACAAAGTTGGACTAGCTTTAAGCCGTCCATTATTCTCCTTCCCGTTTACACACGGTTGACCAACCTGAGGCCGATTAAACTCGAAGCCAATAAGCCCTAGCCGTAACCACCTTCCCTTTTTGGTACAGATTAACTTCAGGAAGTATCGTGCCCAAGTCATAAATGAATCCTTCTTGCTAGATCAGCCATGGTGCGGTCTAGATTCCTCCACTGGATATTGGAGGTCTAGGATAAGCAAACCTCCGGCAGATGGAACCCTGGGAAAAAGGCACGTGGACAGAACAATTTGTCGCTTCAAGGGATTTAGCTACAACGCGGCCTTTTAGATTCGCAGCCTTCTAGTTCGTGTTACTGTAGAGAGTAGGTTATTGTTACATTCAACTGTAGGGCTAGACTGATGCGGCTTCCACTAAGTTAAGGAGAAATTCACAACATTTGTTTTTGAAGGACGCCATTTCGTTTGCCAACCATCATATTCCATCCAGGTCTATCTTGCGTGAGAGCCTTCCCATTTCTGGCCTATATCCCTAATGCAATAGACGCAAAGTGCTCTATCCGGGAGTAACATTTCATATACTCTCCTGGAACCAAATTGAAGCGTATAAACAGGCTGGCCAGAGATGACCTAGCGTGTCATCCTCCTGTTAATGACCTATAGGCAGGGGACACACGCACTCGCCTTGGGACTATAGAAAAGGGGACACTCCTCATCTCATCTCGGACATAGAATCGCTGGGGGAGCCATAGGGGACAGAAACCTAGGAGCAGGGGGGCAAAAAGAAATGTGATGACCTGACAACAAGAGGCAAACTAACTGGTTCCTCTTCGCAGGTCAAAGAGCAACCAGCGCTGGATGAAGCTGCGTACCACTGTCCAGTTGTCCGGAGCCATCCAGACCATCCAGAAGAAGACGCCACTCAAGAGAGAGGACTCTTTCCTCAAAAGATTTTCCACCAGGCAGATCGCCGAGCAGGCACGTATACATTGCACTTGGTTGGCTTAATGTGACATATCGTGGCAGTCTGGCAGATATGTCCAATAATGCTGGTGTGCCGATATGACAGGAATTTTGTGCTTGTACAGTGTAAACTAAAATCTTTCAGTGGACACATACCAGATACCAGTAGCAATGATCTGATATGCTGCAGCATCTGGGTGTAAAAAAAATTACACTGTATCATTATGAGCGAGCGAGGCGTGATTCGATCACTGACAAAATTTTCTATTTGAATTTCAAACGAAGGCAAATTGCATGCCATGACACTCATTGTGTCAGTCATACTTCATGCACACACACATGGACGGATCTCTTTCAATCCGATTTCAGCTCCGGACTACTCGATTACCGTCCCTGTAGTCCCCAAGCATCGTGCACAAAAATTCAAACCAGATCAAAATCAGGGCTAGCGGTTAATTTGCTCTCTCGACCTTGCCTGTGACAAATATTTGCCGGATTTTTGGGTCAATAGTGGTTGGGGAACAGATTTCTTCTTAGCTGTTGTTGTGCATATGCTATGTAGCAGTTTTATTGGACGTGTTGAGCCGCATAACTCAACCGGCCATCAGTTGCAGTTGCAAGCTATTCATCTTAAATCGCCACCGCTATTTTTTGCGATCACTGTTCGTCAGCTGCAGGGCATGACAGGCATCGATTCGCGATTTTTTTTGGCAGCCTTTATGTACCTACAATGTGGAAAAACAAGCGGTTTAGACCCCATGGCCGCAAGTAGCAACAATGCAACAGCAACACTTACTGCATATCATGCCGCATTGCGTACTTCAACAGAACGTCCTGTAACTAGTCGCGAGAAATTACGTATATACACTATATGTGTTGTGGATAAAGGAAGTTTTCTGGAGTGTGAACGCTATCCGTCAAAGCCCGGCTTATGGCGTCCCTGGACTTGCATGGAACACTGGTTTTATGGGTCGCGTTAGGAATCGGTCAGTGGTGCTTTTAATCCCATTTCCAACAGTGTCATCAATGTTTTAGTTCACCTCCGTTACCTAGAGTTTGCCTCCAAAATCCTGGAAATGCGGTTAATTCTGTGGGTAGGTTTCCTCCGGATTATTGACTGGGAACTTTACATCAATCCCAGCCGGTTTATTCGGGGCCACACCGGCTGTTTTCGACACCGAACGACAGATGGCGTTGCCTCCCTAGGAACAACAGATGGCGTTGCTTCCCGGGGAGTGACAATATGGCCCAAACTGGCTTGTCCTAAAAAAAAAGCTGATTATCAGCTAATATGTGCCATTTTGGACTAGATGCTTGTTTGAAATTTTGAAAACGTTGACGAGGTCGGTTTTTACTGGGTGGATAGCAAACATTGGGGCTTTGTTGGAACAAAGCGAGCGTGCGAAATAGCAACGGTTGTGTTTGTTAATTTGGTGATGATTATACCCATACTTCTCACTCTAGACTAATTGGAATTGTAGCACGGCTGCCGTTTCTGAATAGTGATTGATCGACTCGTAATTAGTCGCCAGATTACCTAACCATCCAGGAATTACCCGGTGACAATGTGTGTGTGCACTTCAGGGACAAATTTTGCATTGTCCAGCAGTATTATAGCAGTCAAGCTAGGATTGATGGTCGGTATAGTAATACCATAGTTGATGTTGATGATGGGTTCATATGGCGTCGTTGTCGTTGAGATTCACCAACCAGCTGATGTTTGGTGGATCCCAACCGCCATGATAAAGACAATACACTTTTGTTTTTCTACTCTGTGATGATGAAGCAAAAGGAAAAACCCTCAGCTCATCTGAAACAGTATAAATAATAGAACCGACTATAGATGTGTCTGACTACTCCGGAAAATGGTTTCTCTCGCCTGAAAGCTCCAGAACACATTACAATAATGCTGCTGGCGTAGTGTATTGGAAAGCGAATTGTCAACCCACTGCCTTCGACAGTTTTCCACTGCAGAGGTCAAATTCAACGTGGATTACGACACCGATCTTCTCATCCTGTGATGGATGACCTCGTTAGGGTAAGGTCACACATTCGCATAGTTTCGTCACAAGTGAAAATCGCCAGAGAAGGTAGCCTATCTAGCAGAATGATTCTTATGACAACCTCAGGGCTGCTGACTCGTCCCATTCTTTTTTCGTCTCCCCCAGCATCTCCTCTGGGGCAGTTCGCAGCCAGAAAATGAAATCTTCTTCGGCCTTTCGTTATTTCCAAACCTGGCCCCAGGCTGCATCTGTGGAGAAGTGCGAAGGAACTTGAGTGGTGGTGGGGAAAAGTCTGTAATTCGATTTATACCGGAATTTTCTAGCCTGACACAAAAGGGGTGACAAGTCCACACAAAAAGGTCTCGAACTAGTTTGTCAAAGCGATTTTCTGAGTTTGTGTACAGCAGCCCGTAGCGTTATGTGCGGTAACCTGACGAAATTTTGCTATTGCATTACTGTAATAAATCAAATGAGCTTCATTTTACAGGTACAAAGTAGTACTACCAGGCTTTAAAGGTTCAAATTTCAAGGGTTTAAACTCTTTCAAGGTTTTGAATCAAATCCTTTAAGGTCCTTTATCAAATCCTTCGTCAAAATAATCATTTAAGGTCCTTTATCAATGGGGACCGAGATGATAACGTCTCGGCTTGCTGAGTGAAAGGTCCCAGGTTCGATCCCCGCCTGGGAGCTCCCTTTCACCTGCGTCGGGAGGGTCTCTGGCCTGCACCAAGGAAGTGTCTGGCAACCTAACCTCCTGGGGAACAGCACATGACCCATTTATCGGTCGGTATCGCACTTGCACCTACGTTCCCTTCCAAACAATCCCTATCCTTACCCATTGTCCCTGCACCGGAGTTTGAAGAAAACAGAAAATTACGAGAAAATCAAATTGTGGTAGTCCACCCCTCCCAAAAGGGCTCTGCCCCCTCTAATGGGGTACAATCCTTCATCAAACCCTTTAATGTTCTTTGTCAAATCCTTCAAGGCCTTGATTGTGGGATCAAATTATTGAAGGTATTTTATCAAACGTTTTGAAGGGCTTGAATCAAACCATTTAACGCCATGAATCAAATCATTTAAGGTCTTTTGTCAAACCCTTTAAAGGGCTTGAATCAAATCTTTTAACTCACTGAATCAAAGCTTTTAACTCATTGAATCAAATCTTTTAACTCATTGAATCAAATATTTTAACTCACTGAATCAAAGCTTTTAACTCATTGAATCAAATCTTTTAACGCCTTTAATTAAATCCTTTAACGACTCGATTGGATTTTGGTATTCTGATGGCTTCAGGACTATACTTGTCCAACAATGCCTGCTGATTGCACCTTGCCCATTACTTTTCAGAGCCTGTCCCACCTTACACATCAAATGCATCTATCACTATACCCTCAGTTCATGTTATCGTGACCATTTGGGAGCCATTTGTACGCTTTGGAGACAGCTCTTTATCGTTCATTACGCCAAATTCGTTCTGGACTATTGAAGATTCCGTTTAATTAACTTGAGTGTGCGTGACATCACCATTATTTTGTTTGTTTTTGCAAGAATGAAGAAAAGGGTACAGTTGCGAACTCAGCCTTACAGTGAAAAGGAAATGGTCGTGCTGTCATATCCGGTCAAGTCTGACGGATGGTCACGCTCGCTGACCGGAAACTGGACAAAGATGGGGGGACAGCGGTTCATCAACCATATCGCGTATAGAACTTGTGGAAATCACTGACAGGTTACAAGATCATTTTGAATCAATTTTGATCCACTTTTCCTTAAGGCCCGGTCTCACAGGTTTCAGACTCTTAATACGCCCAAGTCCATAGGACCCAGAGAGGGTTGTGAAACCCGGTTTTAAAGCCCAGCCGAATTGGATTCCTTCCAAATGTCTTTGATGGATTGAATCGAAAGAGTCCGGGTGTCTGGCGCCGGAATGACCAGATCGAAGCCCGATTTCCACTCGGCGGGTGATGAGTTGGGTAGGACAGCCAGGAACCGGTTATGGACCACCCTCCCATAGGACCAAAAACCCAAACACCATTGATCCGGAACCGATCTTATCGGAAATATGCTGATCGGACGCACTCAGATTGAAATCACTGATCAAAATCGCTGCTATTAGCTAACGTGATCAAAATAGCCGTTACTGGCTATCTGTCAAACTAGTCGTTACTGGCTAACGTCAAACTAGCCGTTACTATAGCCAACGTGATCAAAATATCTGTTACTGGCTAACATTGTCAAACTAGCAGTTCCTGGCTAACGTGATAGCCGCTATTACCTAACGTGTTAACCGTTATTGGCTGTTTTTAGGCCTTAATGTCCCTTTTTCGTTGCCGGAATAGGACTGGGCATGCATAGTGGTGTTGACCATCTCCAAACCCCCGGATGAAAACCGTTGGGGGCACCCCAATTTCGTTATGTACACGTACTGGAGGTGGGTTTACATCGGGATTGAAGTTTGTGCCACGTCGAGACGAGCAGAGGTGGCGCCCCCTAATTGATGTTTTGCATTTTCACAGCTGCTAGAAAGATTCTGGCAGCAGGTTGGTCGGTTAGGGGGGGGGGGAGTTTGGAGGTTTCCCTTTGTCTCAACCCTCATCCCTATGGTAATAGAAATGGGCGTCTTCGCTCATGGAACATCCTGCAAAGTCTCAAGCCTTGATCCGCAGTTTAATCCGTGCCCTCTGGATCTGAAATGTGTCAAACATTTTAAAACCCGATTATTTCTTACATGATTTTTAATACTAGAGCTAGTGCAGGAATTATGCAAGATTTCGTATTTCATCTCCGAATGTTTACACTGATGATATTGTCTCAGGAAAGACGACACATACCTTTCGATCTGATTGCTTTCCGACCCACTGTTCCCACCGCATCTTTAATAATACCAGAAGAATTCTACTCCAGCAAGCAACAGCAGAATCCAATATATTTTGCCCTTCCATCCCATCTTTTCTTGACTTTAATGCTACACTCTTCCTTCTGTTGTTTGAGGGTAATCCTTTCTCCTGATCGATTTGGCCGTGGTGACAGATGGTGGCGTCTGCCTCTGCACCCACACTGACATTTATCCCCACGAAAATTCCAGGGCTCAGGGAGTTTCCAAAATGTGACAAATCTTCCTCTAGAACCCCTTCCAAAATCATCCTGAACCGATGACAACAAAGGCTGAGCTACAAATTGGTAACCTGCTGGAAGTGTATTTAGTCGGAAATCCCATTATTGCGAATTTTCTAGAGAGGGGTGCGACAATAGCCGTCTAAAGCAGCCTTGTGATTCAGTTAATGGAGTCATAAAAGCGCTAAATCTGGGTAATAGTTGCTTAATTGCTGCCACTTAGTAGGATGGGGCTTGCCGTGAACTGCACTTTGAGTGTCGCAAAGTGAAAACCCATTCTCATTTGATCATTTCCGATTTTATCATCTAAGACGCCTTTGTACGCTATAAGCAGTGAATAGCCTCAGATAGGTGCATGCGCCAGTTGATATCGCATTGCTGTTATTGGTTATCTCAATGAGATATGTAGGAATCAGCTCCACGCAGTGGCGGATCCAGCAACTTTTTCTAGGGGGGGCGCAGGGCCCGCCGCAGGCGAAATTTTTTTCGGTTCAAGGTCGCAACCTACAAATTTGGGGCAAAAAGGAAAAGAACCAATAGACCATTTTCCCCCCCCCCCCCTCATCACCCCCCCCAAGCTGAAGCAAGAAACAGAAAAATGGCAATTTCGCAATCCGATGTGCTTACAGAGTGTAAAAAATT
>KZ538052.1:0-43318 GCA_000934665.2 Catajapyx aquilonaris | reverse complement strand
GGGGGGGGGGGGCGATCGCCCCTTCGCCCCCCCCCCCCGCCCCCCTGGATCCGCCCCTGGCTCCATGCAACTCCTACCTCAGCCTTATGGAGACCCATTTCTTCCTACCAGGGAGTAGGAAAAAATAACTGCTCTGGCAAAATAGCTGCTCTTTTGCCTTAAATGCTACTGCAAAATCGCTGCTCTTTTGCCGTGCACGCCATTAGACCAGATATGTATGAATGTCAACTTGCAGGAAACGATGGATTTTGGCGACGATGGCGACGGCGGCGTGGGCACCGATGGGTTAACCAAGTCTCGGAAGAGAAAGAAGAAGCACCACAGGTCCGTGGTGAACCCGGACAGCAACTTCTACTTCTACTGGTTGATGGTCCTAACTGGTTGTGTCCTGTACAACCTGTGGACCCTGATAGTCCGGCAGAGCTTCCCGGAGCTGCAGGCCATGTGTCAAGCCTTCTGGTTCGTGGCCGATGCCTTCTGCGATATGATCTTCGTGTTGGATGTAGTGGTGCAAATACGAACCGGTTATCTCGAACAAGGGTTGATGGTGTACAACAGCAAGAAACTAGCCAGGCACTACATGAAATCCAGACCCTTCTTTCTTGACATGGCCTGTCTACTGCCACTGGACTTCCTCCAGTTTGTGGTGGGCATTAATCCCATCATACGGTTCCCTCGGTTCCTCAAAGTGTACCGGGTGTACAACTACTACTACATGGTGGAATCGCGGACGGTGTACCCTAACCTGTGGCGAGTAGTGAACCTTGTCCATATCCTCTTGCTTCTGGCCCACTGGTTCGGGTGCTTTTACTACCTCTTGTCAGAGGCCGAGGACTTCAGGGGGATGTGGGTGTATCGGAATCCGGTCAACGAGAGTCCCACACTCACCAGGAAGTACCTGGGCTCTTTCTACTGGTCCACACTCACGCTGACCACCATCGGGGACCTTCCTACTCCTGAGAGTGACAAGCAGTAAGTGACATTTGGCTCATTGTGCATGTCTTCGCTTTGCCTCTTCATGCTTCTTATACTTTTAATGTCATTTTATGCCCCACAAATTATTATTTCATATGTTAGGTCTGACCTCAGGTCATTCCTTCTGGGCCCGAAAGGTCGTGGTCGTGGTCCAATAATACACATAGGGGCAACCCATTTACAAGACCGGCCATTTCACGACTTACTTACCTGGTCTACACCCAGCAGATGCCACTGCCATGTAGTTATCAGTGGGGCTTAACGTCGGCCTATTTCTGCTGCTAAGGCTAAACACCGACGCCAGGGGGTTGTCCTTCTCCTGGAAATTTGGCCACTCTGAGGATCTTTAACGTGCACTCGCGCAATGTCACAAGCACACGGGACCGACGGCTTTACTTCCCCTCCGAAAGAAGGCGCACTCTCACTTTTCTACCCGGAGAAAAGTCACTGACCTCCGCCTGCTGGTTCGAACCTACAACTTTGGGTATAGAGGCGAGCGCGCTAACCACCAGACCAACCGGGCGCTAGTGAGGACCGTCGCAAAATAAACGCGTAGCTGCTACATTTAAACGCTATTTTAATTACTGGACTTTCCGTTGGGAGTCGCCACCTACGATAGCCAAAAAATAAGAAAATGAAGCATATAAGGCACGGTGGGAGGCTAATAAACGTGGAAGGCCGTATAATCGGATTGGATGACGGCGCGAGGCGAAATTTGCCAGGTGAATGACATTGATTAAGTGGCCCAGGGTTGGCTATAGCCAAGGGAGATTTGTCTGCTGGATAGCCCGGGGAGGGTTTGACGCCTTTAAAAATCGGTCGATGATTTATGCCGGTCATTTTCGATCCGGATTATAACTCCTACTAAGCTAGGATTATATTCAGATCATTTTTTTCCCCTTCGTATTTTGAAACTCTACACCCTCGTATATACTACTAATTAAGGATTCAATTTAGAGGGCGATTTAATGTGTACGCGAATCGCTTAAAAGTCGCTAAACTTTATTTGGTCGTTTTCGAGCTTAACTGCCTTGTTGCCAATGACGGAAAAATAGGACTGACACTAAACCAGATTGATGCGATTTAGGTGATGTTCACTGATTATTGGCATCAGGTGCGGTCTAAGGAGAGCCTGTTAAAGAGAATTTGGAGGGGATTTATAAAAGGGATTTTCTCCTGTCCGGCCATGATTTAGGGAGGAGGCTTGACCATCAAAAGCATGTGGAGAGTCATTACGTGTCAGCAGCTGCTGGGTCATACAATTACATAATAGAATAGCCTGTTAGGTATTTAAAAAATTAACACAGGAAAATAGGCCTGTCGATAAATCCGATATTTCAGAGTAATATCGATTTAATGAGATATTTCATCAATGAATATCGATTTCATGAGATATTTAATCAATGAATATCGATTTAATGAGATACTTAATCAATGAATATCGATTTAATGAGATATTTAATCAATGAATATCGATTTAATGAGATATTTAATCAATGAATATCGATTTAATGAGATATTTAATCAATGAATATCGATTTAATGAGATATTTAATCAATGGATATCGATTTAATGAGATATTTAATCAATGAATATCGATTTAATGAGATATTTCACAGATTAATATCGATTTAATGAGATATTTCACAGATTAATATCGATTTAATGAGATATTTCACAGATTAATATCGATTTAATTCGATATTTCATCAATGAATATCGATTTAATGAGATATTTCACAGATTAATATCGATTTAATGAGATATTTCACAGATTAATATCGATTTCCCTTTTGACGATGGCCGATTTTCGTTTGTTCCTTCGATTTCAATATTTTTGAGGGAATGATGAGATATCAGTTTCATTGCTATAAACTAGTTGACTGCTGCGGATCACACGCGACTGGAAAAGTAACCGGTGATTTTCCAAGTTCCGAAATTTTCTTTAGTGTCACGTACCACCCGAATGTCCCATGTCGGCGAGGGTGTATAGCAGCAATGTTTATCCGGGGTTGGTAGAATCGATCCTGATCTGTTTGGCTTCTATTAACTCAGCTCGGTTAATGCGGGCTCTGGACTCTCTATCGCCCCCGGGGACCATTTCTCAATTTGATCACGCTATTTATCCGGGGGAGCCCGATTAGAGAGGGGGTATGAAGGCAGTGCCCGGACACTTTCTCCAATAACATCAACGGACCTCCGTATCCAAATTATTAGCCTTAAAGTCAAGCTCATATAAGCTTGGAGATTGGCTGGAGTCAAGGGCACGGGGACAATGTAACACTTGTTTCTGGTCCAGAAGAATCCGACACGAGTCTGCGCCATTGGATATATCAACAGAATCGATATAGGGATCCCCATGTAGAATCTGAATTGAAAAACTGATCTTAGATCCTGATATGATCTGAAAGGTGCACACGGTCCAACGACCTGGATTGTCCAGATCCGGCGTCATTCTGGCGTCATTCCCAGGGTACTCCGTACATGTCATGAATAACATTGCTTATCGTAGAAAACAGGTCCGTTGGGTATTTCGAAAGAAGGAGATAACTGCAGACACAGGGAAAATCCGAAGTCGCTGGAGGAGGATTATTACAAGGTATAAGTGCGAAGGGGATCCGCATTTTGGAATAATCCGGGGAGGCTGCGGTGGCAGATAATGAATACCAACCAGGGGAATCGTTACCAGGTGGGGAGTCTGTCACTTCGGTTTTGATGGAGCAGATGATGCGGTGAGGCCTGGTGAACCAATGTTCTCTAATGTGGGGGATTCAACTACGACCAGGTGTGTTAGTTGTACTACTCAATCACATCTCCGAAGTACATTTTGGACCACTCTGTACAAACAGTTACACATATTCACACTAGATGGCACTGGTGTGCTATTCACAGTAGATGGCGCTGGTGCGCTATTCACAGGGTGAACGGCCCGGCCCAATTCCCAAAATGGCGTCTCTGCTCTAAAATCCGGTTTTAATCAAATTTGAACTTTCTGGATACAAGCCTGATTAATTAAATAGAAATAGACCTTTTCCGGTCAATTTCTACCAAATGGTATAGGATGAATCAGAGAAAGTGAAAAAAAGGGTCACAGAAGGTCTTTCCCCGGGCCGATTTGGGGGGTTTAATCCCAGGAAATAAGGACGGAATCAGGTCTTTAGTCACGTAGGAAGGCTCTACGCTGCCTATTTCAGGAGCCTTGGGGGCTCCGGAGTCGGCTAATCCGGGAAGGGAAGTTGTGTCGAGGGAGAAAAGCCCGTGAAATAAGAGTAATAGTGAAGCACGTGGAAGCGAAAAAGTGCATTGGAAGTGATAAAAACAGGGAAAGGCTAATTGAATGCCAGATTGGGAAATTTGCTGCTAGATCAGGTTGCTAGGAGTCATATCTGTTTCGCCTTGCGTTTGAATGAGACTGGAGCAAATGGGTGGGAGAGTGTAATAATGTTGATTGTTGGACAAATTCATGGAAATAAACATCGAGTGAAATAATGGACATAATGGGACTTCCCCCATTGCGTAACACAAACAGTTCTTATAGAACAAATTATTTGCTCTAATTGTATTTGCAAACAGTTTCGAATGAGGTCAATGATATGGCATATCCTGCCTCCGAACAATGGCGTGGAGGAATTTGCCACGAGTCAACATTAAGATGGGCAACTTCCTCGAAAGCAAAGGTCAATCACCACTAATCGGAATAATTAGGGCGTTTACATTAGGTTTTTGACCCGTGTCGACATTAGGGGCGAACGTGTATCATTTTCTGTCCTCTTCTGCACGTATAGCCTTTGTTTATTAGCAAACACCCTGTAGTAATATGTGTTTTATATGTGTTTTTTTATATAAAATTGGACAGATCCTGACCATTATGTTTTCTTTCATAGTAATAAATATACAGCGATGGGCAGTTACAATGCTACAGCAGCTAGGCGCGAATCACGCCTTCTTCACATTAAGAGCAGTCGCGGGTTAGTATCACACCACAAAACAATGTCGTGACCATCAAGTTTGGAACAGGTTGGCCGATGACTTGCCTTTGTCACAAAAGGCAAATCATCCCCAAAATATTCGCAAAAAATATTTGGCAATTTGGAGGCTGTTCGTCAGGATATTTCCCCCACTGTCAAGATATCCCGTCTATCGCTTGGTTTTTTAGTATTTGTCCATATCCATATCTCCCAAGCATACGGCATGCAGCGCATACCCGCATCTTCGCGATTTTGTTTCATAGCGTATTCGACAGAGACGACCCAAGTTTTCGAACAGCCTTCAAGCCTATAAGAAATCAAACAAAAAAATGACATTTCTTTGAGGACATTTGCGACATATTTTTTTTATATCTGTTCGAAAACTTGGGGACATGCTGTGTTTCTGTGCTAGTTTGTAGTTGTGTTATCCTTCCCTTTTCTGTGTGTGTGTGTGTGGTGTTATCTACATGGTTGACACACAACTAGCTTTCTGCAATTTGCAGGGCAAACCACCGCAATATGGCCCAGGCGACAAACAAAGCAAATGTCCCCAACCTGGACACTGGCTTGTTTCTAGTCTCATGGGATGTGAGGTTTACACGAGTGCACTTTGCTGGCGGAAGATGGACGATTCGTTGTGGGGAAAGGGGGTTAGGTATAAAGAAACATTAGGTGAAATGATTCGGCTGTATAATGTGGTCGTTACAAGTTGGGTTGGCCATTAGTACAAATGACTTCAGGTGTCCACAAGCTGGATGCATATTTAGTCGTGTTGTGGAAAAATCTGATCACATATTGAGAGTGAGGGTTACTAAATCGTACTTTCAACTAATAACCATCGAGATCAATCTTAAACAACATAAATATGTACAGTACTCAACTGTAGCCTACAGCTTGTTTTTCTATAATCGCCATACAAGCTATAACTGTAGCTTTGCACAAGATTGGTGAGTAGCGAAGACAGCGACGTTTTCCCAAAGGCAGTACAAGAATAGACACAGCTTTTGAAATACTGTGCTCTCATAATATTAGTATTACGTCTAGCACGGTGTGTACTGTACTGTAATTTATTTTGACAACGCAACTCTTTCAATGTTGTAGCCTACAGTACGTTCTATGAATTTTCCACGACTAGATGCTGATTCTAATGTCAAATTTAGAAACACTGAGTTTGCTCAATAATTATCATGTTGACTCGGAACAAACCTAGATCGATACGTCCTACACCCACGAAACAAACAGCTGTGATAATTTCCTGAAATTGGAACAAAACTCTGGAACGCTCTAAATAATATATAATCCACTCCTAAAACCGCGCCTAGTGGAAAATTTTCAGCTGACAAAATAGAGGTGTGAAGGCCTGTCCCATATCCCGCTGGGAAAGTCCTATAGCTCCTCATGCAGTTTGTGTCACAACTGACAAGCGCAACCACCTTCCCACACTACGCATTGCCCATGACCTCTTTAAACACCAAGCACAGGGTGTTTATGAATATAATTACCTACAAATGCATTATCTAGGTCATGATGTAACGGCTCAACTAGGCCTAGGACACCAGGCCTAGATGTGTCAGAATATGGCCGTTATATGATTGGTGATTCTAGCCAACAATAGCCATAGAACCCCATATTTACCTCACAAACATGTAATGGCCACCTTACAACTAGAATTTGTGACTATTTGCATCCAAATGTAACTTTGCGATTCAATGGCCTTAAACTAAGGGGGTCGATCTCCTGGTCTTGGCAGAGTCGTTTTAAAAAACCCAGAATTCGTCGTGAAGTTTTGGTCTCTGCAGGAGCACTTCCTGCAAAGTGCGGGCCATTCTGGAAGGCATTTCAGCCGGAAAGAGAAAGGAGAGAGAGAAAAAACTGGACAATCCATTTCTCTTCAAAGTTTGATTACAGGGCGCCGGCGAAACTTTCGGCAATAACAGTGTTCTCGGTTTCGCGCATTGAAGCTGACTATTGGGAGAGTTAAAAGAGAAGTGTCTTTTACTCTGAGGGAAGCAACAAAAACGCTTGTGTATAAGAGGCTGATATATGATATTGCAAATTATTTACCAAATTGCCAAATCATTTAGTAATTGGATCTTTCATTTTCAGATATCTCTTCACCATTGTGAGCTACCTAATTGGAGTGTTCATATTTGCAACTATAGTAGGTAAGTACTACCTGATGGCTTGGCCCAAATAATTCGTTTTGTAGGTTTCTGAAAACTTTGATCGTTTAGGTGTACTAACACGACTTCTGCAGTTGACACTTTCTACAGTATAATTTTGCGAATCGACTATTGTGGGTTCCACGTGTGGTTTAATCAGCATGGGACATTCACTTTTTTGATCACACTGTAAAACAACCATATTACTGCTATACATTACTGTCAAAACAAACAGCGCGCTATGGCGCTCAATATTCCAGATTGCAGTAATTCGTCCTGAGGAGGAAAACCACGACGTGGAACAAATATGCACTTCCCTCAATATATACACTTCGTGCAAAGGTTGCCAGTTGTAAGGAAAGTTTTTTGGCGGTTTGGCAAATGGAAAAAAGGACAACAGCGTGTGGGGAATTGAGTTGTCCTTGCGAACTCGAGTTTGAAGGAGGGATGGGAGGAAGCTTTTTAGAGCAAAACTATGTGCAGGCGAAACTTCCGAATGGGACGAATGTTTAGGAAGTCTTCTATCGCCCCCCCACTCTTTTCTAGAAAAAAAAGAAGAAAAAGGCCTGTAAAGTGGGAAATGGGAATGGGCCAAAAAGCAATGCCGTGGTATCGACCGTGCACGTGCTTCATATTTCTCTCATTTGGTATTTTTATGTTCCTCTACAGGCCAAGTCGGGAACGTAATAACCAACAGGAATGCCAACAGACTCGAATTCGAAAGGCTGCTGGTAAGTGCCATACTATTGTTTGAACAGACTATTTTCTAATGAACTATGTCTTGACAGGACGGAGCGAAGATGTACATGAGGCATCACAAGGTGCCTAGAGATATGCAACGAAGGGTGCTTCGATGGTACGATTATTCCTGGTCCAGGTGAGGATAATCAGCCGGATGGACTCATTTGGATGTACAGTAATGCTCGTCCTAAAGGTCTTTAAAAATTCAGAACCGTCGAGGGGCCTTCCATTTTGTGGCAGGGGTTCTAATGAGACGGGGAATTAATGTTGCAAATGCAGCTCTTAGCGTTATGTAACTACTACGTGGACCTCTCAAGGTTCATGGACACATTTGAACAAATGACATGCCCTTTTTGAATGACAATTTGTATGTTTCAGAGGGAGAATCCAGGGCGGGGGAGACATAAACACCGCTCTTGGACTCCTGCCGGACAAACTGAAGACTGAACTTGCCCTCCATGTGAATCTCAGTGTCTTAAAGAAGGTGAGCCAAATCGATCTTGATATAGGAAACTTCTGAGGATGAATAAATTATTGTCTCTTCGTCTTCTTTCCCTATTAGGTAACGATCTTCCAGGAGTGTCAGCCCGAGTTCCTCCATGATTTGGTCCTGAAGATGAAGGCCTACATCTTCACTCCGGGAGACCTGATCTGCAGGAAGGGAGAAGTGGCCAGGGAAATGTTCATCATTGCAGATGGCATTCTGGAGGTCATCAGGTACACTTAGAAAGCCCAAAAATATCTTCCGACTTCAATTGGATGGGGGTGCTGCTGTACTTAGACGGCGCCATCAATAGATGTCGCTTCATCCTGTTTCTCACCATTAGATTAAACTCATCCTAATATTGGCAGGGATGAGTGCCAAGATGGAAGAATCAATAGTGTCACGGCCACAGTGCAGATTAGGGGTTAGAAAAGAACCTCCAGGTCCCTCTTTTTAAAGTTGACATAAAAAGGCAAGAGCGCTTTGAAAGGCAGATATCTGCAAGCAGGGGGGCATTATGAGATGGTGTAAGCCTCCTCTCGAAAGATTGACGGGGTGCAGGTTACCATTCGCCATTTGCTTCTGCCTAATGGTAATTTGTGAGGAAGGGAACACCTGGTGCTGCTGATGCCATGGGGATGGAGGGTGCAGGAGACGGATATTTTCTCCATATTTGGGAAGGGAGAGATGGGGGTATATAGTTATAGAACTGGGAAAGCAAGGCTGTGAATTTCAATTACCTTCTCATTTGGTAGGATTAGCTCTTCATCCGTTTCATACAAATGTTTTATTTGTTTGCATCCTCCGCAGTCATTAACCGTTGCAGATTTGAAGTCAGCAGATTTAATTGCAAGGAAAGCAGACCCTGCATGCGCCAGACTCAAAAAGTAGAGCAACTACTTTGATATCATATAAATTCAAGAGGACTGTTTGTGCAGTCTGAAAAGTTGAAGTGCATCTGTTACCTTGAACGGCTCAGATTTAGTAAGGCCATTCTCCTGGAGCCTGTCACAAGTTCAACCCCTTCAAAGTTAGAGGATGTAAATGCAAGTATTGACATAAACCCTCCGGGTTAAACCCGTAAAACCCAAGTGGGTCGCCTGAATAGGGATCATTCTCCTGGCATAACTTGCATCAGGACAGAAGGCCCGAAGAGACTTGAACTGAATAAAGGGGGTGGAGAGCCAATATCCTCCCCCCTAGAGTCATGACAGATTTATGAGACATCTTTTGTGTGTCATCCTGCAGCGAAACCGGGAAGGTGCTGACAGCCATGAAAGCTGGAGACTTCTTCGGCGAAATTGGCATCCTCAACCTGGATGGCCTCAATAAGTATGTAATGAATGATACGAATTTATTCTGGATAGTCATACTTGTGTGATTTACAGGCGAACGGCAGATGTTAGGTCTGTCGGATACTCGGAGCTCTTCAGTCTGTCTAGAGAGGACGTGCTGAATGCCATGAAGGACTTTCCGGAAGCTCAGGTGAGTGTGTCCAGGTGTTGTGTGGCCGGATGACACCGCAAGGAACGTCATGCGATTGCACGAATTTAGTAGGGGACTACGCTGTGCTGCCCTTTCTGTAGGAGATACTCCAGACCCTGGGGAGGAAGAGGCTGATGGAGGCCAGGAAGGCGTCCTGTAGGAGACCTGCAGACAACGCCAGGAGAGGGGTGGCTCCTGCAGTCATTGGGAAGGAGGCTTCTCCTGTGGATTCGTCGGATTCGACCACTGGAAAGCGGATTGTAGACAAGCTGAGGAGTGATGTCAAGGGGTTGAAGAATGTCATCAGGAAGAGCCGGAAGAGCACGTCTAGGTGGGTGCTTGTTGGTTATGGGTGGGTGTGTCGGATAGCAGGAAAACTGACCGATCTCTAGTGGCACAATCTTATGGTAGTGGTATAACACGGATGAAAACCTGAGAAGTACAAAAGAACCACTTTTCGTCTGTTGAAATACCACCCAAAAGCATTAATTTTCGTCTGATGAATTCCAGTAGTCTCTTTGTCCAAAACAACACATTGTCCGCATAATTTTGTCAAAGGCCCAGGTGTATCATTGAGGGTAGTTCATGGATAGAAAATGTTTTCTTCTTAATTGCATGTTGTTAACAATAAACGTAATGAGAAGAATTCCCTCATATTCTACCCTTATAGTGCAGAAAATGGGTTTTTGGTTTTTGGCGAAGTGTCGCTTTAGACGAAGAGGCACAGGGACGAGAATTCCGCCGGACAAAAATACCATGTGACAAAAATGGATTGAGCAAAGTGATATGATAGGTGCAAAGTAAAAAAAAAAAGATTGGTCAGATTCTCTGCAAATCTCCATTCGGTATGTCTTGTGTGCAGCCTTTCTCATTATGCAACGCAATCGCCAAATTGCTTTTGTGATAAATATGTGGCCCAAAAAGTGAGGAGGGTATATTGTACAAAAAATGCTTTGAGCTTGGGCCTCTCGCTTCAGCAGCAAGGACGATTCAGGCGAAGGAGACGCCCTGGCGAAGGAAAACAATCCTTCGGTGGAGACGGACAACTCTGTGGAGAAGCCTCCTAAGCTCAAGATGAGGATACTTAAGTAAGCTTCTGACAATGGAAACATACAAACAAGCAAACAAAAAACGCCAAAAGAACACCTACAACAGCACCAACTTTAAGACTTCCACACAGTAGTACATGGTGTTGTGTTGTGTGGTTTCGCTTGTTGCACTAATGCTGCTGTTTGCTCCGTTCGTTCTTCGCTTGTGTTTGGTGGACCGTTTTGGAACTTGTGATGGTTTTGTGTGTGGGGTATGTTGTACGAAATAATGGCTATCTTCAAATACCGTCTTGTACTTGCATGTTTCTCCAGCTGTGAGGTGTATGTCCTATCAGACGACTTATCTACTGTTTACACTAGGGCTTCAAAATATTTTCACCGCATCTTGCGTTCAATCAACATTAGCAGTTACACAGACATTTGCATACATGGTGATGACACGAGTTGAGGCGACTTGATGAATGATCAGTGACCAAAATTTGTGCGCAATCTCTTCTCGTGTGATGACGATGTAAAGATACTTTGAAGCCTGAGACATTTCTTGATATTTCAATATATGCGTCTTGAACATGAATGTCACCCACTCTTCTCATCAGGAAGTAATCATGGCACGTGTACTATGACCTCTCTTTTCCTTCTCCTCGAAGGAAATTCCACGCTGATTCAACCAGCACTGGGACCAGTCGGGAGGCAAGTCCAGGAGTAGCCACCTCTCCTCCAGGAGCAGGACAGACTCCAGCCAGGGGTGTCCTCAAAAGAATGTCAAGGGTCAGCAGCGACGAGGGAGCGGAGGAAGAAGTGAAGAAGAAAGTTTCACTGGTGGAGCCATCCGGCGAGGCTCCGAAGAGGGTGATAGGAGCGGGTCTGCCTTTAATGCAGAGACTTAGGATGCTGAAATACATAGAAGAGAAGGAGGAGAAAGAGAGAATGGAGTCTGAGAAGAAGAGGCACGAGTCTGACGGCAGGGAGAGAAGAATGAGCAGGACTGAGCTGGAGAAGAGTAAGGGTGCGGAGCCGGAGGTTATCGGGGCTGGATTGCCACTGCTCCAGAGGTTACTATTGCTCAAAGCCAAGGAAGATAGGGAAAGGAAGGAGAAGGAAAAGAAGGATGATGTTGAGAAAAAGGAGAAAACCAAGGACGAGGAGCCGCCTCCCACTGCCAAACCCTTATGTAAGTATGATTACACGCAGTGTGAATTCAAAACGGTTGATTCTGCTTAATATTGCATAGATAAGTAAGAACTTCAGATAGATCATTACTCTCAGTGGCGCAGCTGGGTTGTCATTATCAAAAACGCCGTAAATGCAAAATGCAGTAAGGTCCTGTGCTCAGACTAATACAGACGGCTTTACTTGCCTAATGGCTCTGGATTAACAAATCTCGTCCGTAATACTGCACTTACGGTTTCCTTGTAAGCATGGTTCATTAGTTGAAGTAGCCCATGTGAGTTTCACTGATGGTTATCCTGTGGAGGTACTAGTAAGTGAATAATGCATCATGCAATCACTGTAGGGAAGCGGAAGCAAGACAAGAAGCCGGAGCCAAAGGTGACTCATGAAGTGATAGGCGAAGGTTTACCTATGATTCAGAGGCTAAGGCTGCTGAAGGCCAAGGATGCCAAAGACGCGAAGGAGATGACTGCCTCTTCCGCGCAAAAGGAAGAGGCCGTGTGCCAAAAGAAAGAGGCGCCAGCCCCCACCATCACAGTGACAGTGAAGCCGCCTCCCCCAAAGACACCTCCTAAAGGACTCAAGTGGCCCATAGTGCGCAGCTCGGTCTGCGTCTCAGGAGAATCCAAGTCCATCGAGTCTCCCGCAGAACCGGAGGTGCCCTGTGACAAACCAGTCGAACCACCAGCTGCCTGCAATCCTCCATCGGAAGGGGGTATTCCGCCTCCCCCTCCACCTCCACCTCCACCTCCACCTCCACCTCCACCTCCACCACCGCCACCGCCACCCCCTCCACCCCCAAGGGCGTCATTTCCACAACATGACAGGGAGGATCCGGACGGTGGGGACTCCGGAAGCACCCCACCGTCGTCCGAGCCTCCGACTGAGTCTGAACCAGCAGCCGCCAACAAGCCGGAGTCTCCTTCGACCACTCCTCCCGAGAAGCGCAAACCCAAGTTGCTCAACCTGGACAAGGACTCCAAGATCTACATGTCCGTGGACGACCTCTCCCCGGAGTACTCTGGGCTGCCTTTTGTGAAGCGCCTCAAGATCCTGTACGAGCGGCAGAAACTGGCCGAGCTGGAGCAGCGGGTGGCCCTCACCAGGAGCTCCAGTGTGGACAGTGGGAACGCAGGGGTGACCGCTGGGAGAGGGGAGCCCAGCGCCTTTCACTCCCTCTACAAGTCCAGAAGGAGTAGCTCAGGCCGGCTGGTGCACAGCAGCAGCGACTCTGATCCCACAGTCACTGGGTTAGACTTTGACCTGGAGAGGAGGGAGGTGTCTGGCGAGAAAGGGGACGGGGACGACTCTTCATCCGCTCTCGACGCTCCTGCTCTCACAGGTACGTCAAAATATTGTTATGGATTAACCTATGTATACTGTACAAGCACTCAGAAGCACAATGCATAACATGCCTTCCACACACAGATGTCACCACTCAGGAAGAGGATGCGAGGACGGATGTTCCAAGAGGCTCTTCTTCGCCTGACAGCGACGATACCCTAGAGCGGCAGAACCTGAAGAGCATTCTTCGGGGCCTGTCTGCCGAAGAGATCCCGCCTGTCGTCGAGCTGGAAACCAAGAAAAAACTAAAGGTTCTGATGAGAGCCCCTACCTTGGAAGGCTACGTCGCCAGGCACCAGACAAAGAAACTGACCAAGAGCGTCACTTTCCATCAAGAAGGTGCACTGTCTCCGCCTCCGCCGCCTTCGCCTCCGCCGCCACCTCCACATCCTCCTCCACCGTCATCACCCCAACCCCAACCTTCACCTCCACCTCCACCACCGCCACCGCCACCTCTTCCCCCACCGCCCCCTGGATCACCACCCCGTACCTTTCCCAGCCTGGAGGAATACCACCAGATCCTGTCTGACCTCCAGCAGCAGAACAAGCTGCTGAAGATCGTGCCTTTAGTGGAGGAGAAGAAGCTGCTGAACACTCAACCTCAGCTACTGCCACAGCAGGAGGAGCACGTGGCGCAGGTGTTTGGAGGGATCAAGGAGGTGATCCAGTCCAGGATGGAGGAGATCCAAAACAAGTTCCAGGAGAAGTTCAGGTCGCTGGAGGCCGAGGTGCGACGGAGAGACGAGATCATAAGCCGGCTTCAGCAAAGGATACAGGAGCTGGAGGCCGAGGCCAAGGAAGGAGACGAGGAGGACAGTTCCGAAGGGGGCAAGAGTGAGGCCGTGTTCCTGCGAGGAGACTCCATGGACACCATAATCCACCGGTCGCCGACCCATCCCCTGGGCAATGACGAGGAGGAAGGGGACGACGACGTGTTTGAGGACAACGTGATGGCAGAGGACGCGGTGGGGCTGCTGCAGAGAGAAGCCCTTAGGTCGTGGGACGAGAGGTCGGAGGAAGAGGTGATGGAGCTTCAGGAGCTGCCTCCGTCCATCAGTCCCCAGCAGCTGTGGCAGCTGGAGTTCGGGGACGGGAAGAGCAACCATATGGGAGCGATGGGGATCAGGGGGATGAGGGGCATAGGGAGGGACGGGGAGGAAGGGCCGCACTGGGAGTCGGATGCTGTGGTGCTTAGGGTCGAGTCCACCGACACTGAGGATGGGGATGAGGACGAGGAGGAAGAAGCAGAGGATGTCGAGGAGGAAGAGGAAGAGGAAAGGAACTCAGGGTCAGGGGAAGGAAGTAGTGACGATAATTCGGTAAGTGTCGGGTGGCTGTGTGCCGTCTAGTCTAGCTATTTCCATAGAAATATCCGGTTATTTGGAGCTCAAATAATTATTAAGCAGCTACTTTTAACCAGAATCAAATGCAGAAAATGACATTAAAAGGCAGGCGAATATTTTGCAAGGTTTGTTACATTTATTAATTAATTATTCAGTTTCATAATCTGACATCAGCAATAATAGGTAGATTTTTGTTTTGGCGGAATTCATTGACATTCCATGACACACGTTCTGCCTTGCAAAAATAGTTACTTGCTAATTACTTGCTTATTATCGCATACACCCTGCCGATCAGCTGCTTATTAAAACAGCAATGTGGCCTGGTGCCTGACATATTAATAGCAGTTAATGTATAATGTTTAGACCCGCAATCTGGGCATAAAATTCTTTACGCAATTGCTCCACTAATTAGAGCGAATATGACACTATAGCGTCGTAAAAGCCGTAGTTTATGCCAATTAGTTTACGAACTTTATGGTGTCCTGGACCCAGGGTGGGGATTTCCATTTCGCGAGCCATCCAGTGCAGTACATTCCATCTAACGGACGAAAGTCAAACGACTTCGCAAAGGTACCGGTACATGTTCTTCGCAATTGGTATGTACTGTACTATAAATATTTTTATCCTGCACAAAAGATGCATTGAAATTGTAACTTAAAGCTGCGCAGAGCACACAGTAATCAGTACTATCGTTTACTATATGGTATCAGGTTGAGTTCCGTCAATGGATATATAGCTGTTGTTGTGACGAGGCTGCGTTGTACCAGGAGCGTGATGCCTCTAATATGCCTGTGAGTTGACGTTCTGGTGATTCTCACCTTCTGATTCAGGGCAGCGAAGAAGAGCTGAGCAGCCGCGACTGGGAGGTGCAGATGCTGGCGGAGCAGATGGACCGTCGGGATGAGGCTCGCGTACGTCAGGAACGCGAGGCGGCGGAACTGCGTCACCTGGAGAGCGAGATCGACGAGATCCGGGACGTGGTACAAGAGGGGGAGTTGACTGGTCTGTCCGGATCGGAGCTGGAAATGCTGGAGGACCTGCTCCACTCCAGGGGCAGGAGAGTCAGGGCTCTCTCCAAGACCCTCAGTCTGGACGAGTCGGAGAGCGGCTCAAGGCACGCTCATCAACAGAGGAACGTTCCAGAGCGGTTTGGCGCCAGGCCATCGCCCTCCATCAGCGCAGAGCAGCTCAGGAAGCCCTCGGGAAGTGCCTCCCCGTCCTCTACCATTCGGAGAAGGTGGAGTAGGAGGTGGGTTTTTAACATGTTGCCTATGGTGCTCAGCTGATGTCATGTCTAATCATGCCCATATTTATCGCAGTGGAATGGGCGTGGACGAGGAGGACGACCTCCGTCGCTGGGCCGTCCTAGGTCGCCGTGTGTTCCAGGAGCGTCACCGCCTGACCGGCAAGCCTTCTCCCAGCCCTGCCCCGAGCGCTACCACGAGCTCTGCCTCCGCACCACAAACCTCCCCACCTCCCGATCCTTCGTCCTCTTGCTCTTCGCCATCCTCCTCGCACCAACGTCAACCTTTGCGGCTGGGCAAGCAGCTCCTGAGCGCCCAGTCCCTGGAGGAGCCTTCGCCCAGGCAACGGAGCGCGTCTCTGGGCGGACCTCGACACAGCCTTCCCTTCGCCCTCCCGTCGCTCTCCTCCCTCTCGCACTCCCTCTGGAGCTTGGCCCGGGGCAGAAGTCCCTCGTCCTCCTCCTCGTCTTCGGCCGCCTCGCCCGCACCTCCCCAGCAGCCAGGCAACCCTTCAGGGGAGCCAACCGACCCGGCCATCTCCACAGTCTCGGATAGTTACAGGCTTCCGTCGGCTTCGGCGCCACCTGCGCCAACTACGCCCAGGCCTGCCAGGGGTGAAGAGCAGCCTCTGCTCAAGAGGCGGTGAGGGTAAGCGTCTTAGGGTGGTGAGACGGACTCTGATGGGATTCTAAGGGAATGGGGAAGAGGGGGATGACCGTCCGTGCCGAATTTTCTATAATCCAACGAATCGAGTCCAAGCGACAGGTACTGGCGAATCACACCGAGTTGACCTGATGGGAGGGATTTAGCCAGTAATATAATTAAGCGAGGGGTGAACAACTCATTTATGATTGATTGTTGGAGGATTTGCTGTGTGGATTTATATGGGTGAGTTGTTGAGGGTTTATGGAAAGCTAGTGGATTTGTAGTTTCAACTGAAATGTCTAGCGACTAGCAATTTTGGATCGTCGCTGTTTATTTTAAGCAGTTAATTTTTAATAGTTATTTCGATTTAAAATATTAGCTGCTAGTATTAAGGTGAATGTAAGAATTCTGGCTGTGAAATGCCAAGGTGGTGCTCTTCACTCATCAGATCGTCATTTTGAGGATTAACGCATTTGACCTAATATTATCAGCTAATATTTCAGATTCCCTCTAGTAGCTGTTCCAGAGTAACTGTTTAACTACAAGCTTCTCAGTCCATAAAATTGTCAACTACTCTGGACATTTCAGTTGGAACTCACTATACAGATGATTTGTGTGAATGACAATCTGAATGTGAGCACTGGGCACTGGATTTATAAAGTTGTTTTCCCCTCGACATAAAATGTAACATAAAATATAGAAGGATCTGGGGGTATCAGCCCCAGGGAATATTGACTAATTAATAGTTCAAATCTTAATTTTGGAGCATGTTATAATATTTTTTGAGGTTGTTGTTGAAAGGTGGGTCAACTCGATGTGAGTCACCTATGCAGCAGTTAGATGTGATGAAAGAGGTGGAACATGAGCATATGTCAAGAGAGACCTGTCTGTTTGGACTTTTGTCACAAAAATGAGAACAAAAAAGAAAGGGACCCCGACAGTTGTTAATTATTACACTAGGATTTGGTGCTAGTCAGACACTATTGAAACCATTTTTTGATCTCAGTCCCAATAACCCTACACCCTTGTTTTAAGCTCCCACCCTAATATATACAGTATTTTACGGTGCGGGTGAAAAAGTGAAGTCACGTTGTGCAATTGGTTTATTTTTTAAGACAACTCTAAACATAAGTGACCAAGACTGGACAGAGTGACTGGTGATAACTGGTGCTTCAACACTTTCCAAAAAAAAATGGTAAGAAAGAGCGAGTGAGAAAAAGTAGTATATCCAAGTGCTGTCGTCAGAGGAACGAAGTGGATAAAAGTGATCTCTTTTATGAGTTTTATTTCCTGTCAGAAGAATATTGTTGATATTGTCTAACAGAAACCCCACAGTTGCTAATAAACTTGGTAAGTAAATAACAGTGCCCTTTTTCACATCATCAGTAGGATGACCTATTCTTCCTGCTTACTACTTGTGCCTTCCAGTTCAGCTACAGTTTCACACATCTGCACTCCTTTTGTTTCTGGCAAAAAGTAACATACTCCAGCCGCCAGTGCAGACATTCCTCCAAATATGGCCGAAGGAATAGTGTAGTGAAATCCATACTGTAATAACAGGAATTAGCAACAAGTTTTAACAATTACAATGGCTGTAACTCACGAAATAGTTGGCCACAAACGGTGCTGACAATCCTCCAAATCGTGCAAATATGGATCCGCATGAGATGGCCGTGTTCCTGACCTCGGTTGGGAACAGTTCGGCGGTGTAGAGATACACCAGGGTGAAAGTTTGTGACACAAAAGCACTGCATGCTAGGGTCAGGGTCACCAAAAGCCATTCCCACTCTGTAATCACAATGCAGGTCATGCAAACTCTTTTAGCCACATTACACTAGATGGGACCTACCATGAGGAACAGCCAGAATCACAAGTCCGGATATTCCTCCTAAAATAAGACATCCAAGGAAGCAATTCTTCCTACCCAGGATGTCCGGAAGAGGCCACAAGATGGTGACTGCTCTGGTGAGGGTGACCAACACGCCATTGATGATATGCAGCATGTACACATTAAACGGGAGGTTTCCGAAGTGAAAATACAGTCCATATGACACGAACGATATGACGAACCAGCAGAAGAACATCGGGATGCTTCTTTGCCTCATTTTTCTTGTCCTCACGAACACTAACATAGCTCGAACTACTCCAGTACATGACACTGCAAAGTGACATGTCACAACAACGTTGTTTTGGTACCAAGGTGAGATACGGTACCTTTCTTTTTCTCAGCCTTCCGTTCTTCTTGGCTGGCTTCGATCAGGTTGTGAAGCACATCCGGATCTGGTGGTTGTTTCTTGTTCCATTTGGCAGCCTTGCGGATGACCTCTTCTGCTTCAGAGGTTCGGCCTTTGACCAGAAGCCATCTGGGAGATTCGGGTAATAACCTGCAAATTTTTTGGTTATGCAGAAACTGGTTGTAAAACAACGGTGCTGTTTCTTACCAGTATGGTGCTGCGGTTATGATCATCGGGATAGTGTAAGCCAAAAGGAGGGACCTCCAGTCTCTGACCAAGTAAGCGATCAGGCCCACAATCCATCGGCCATTGCCAGGAAATAGATCATATACGAATGTCATTGTGGAACGCTTTTCATTTGAACCAACTTCTGCCACTATAATAATAATAATAATAATAATAATAATAATAATAATAATAATAATAATAATAATAATAATAATAATAATAATAATAATACCTAAAGCATATGAGGAGGAATACATGGTGAAAGTACAAAATCCTTGCACAATTCGGAGAATGAACATCATTAGTGCATTTACGGAGAATAAATTAATGATCAGCGCAACTATTATAAGAGAAGCTGCTCCCACAGCGCATGTCCTCCTTCCGAATCTGAAATACTGAGAGTAGTGTATGAATATCTTAACAATGGTTGTACCAATTGATTGAGACAGCCAATAATCTTACCTGTCTGACAGCGGACCACTGATAAGCGAGCCGACAAGAAGTCCAATGTCGTTTGCACTATGGATTGTCGAGAGAGTGTGCAGGCGATCACACACCAACTCCCACTAATATATAGAAGGTACATGATTGTACTCGTGCTTTTTTTGCAAACAACTATAGACTTACTTCTGTGACTATAGTAGATGTGAATGTGCTAGTGTCAAACTCCCAGTGGCTACAAGGCTCTATGGTTGTGTCGTTCAACTCAGCATGGTGTGGATCCATACCAGCTACGGATGTGTAGTTTCTCCGATACATGTAGCACTGGCTGTACCTCATTTCGCCTTTGTACATATCCCTGTTTAGATTGACCTCTTAGCTATTTGAAACTTCTGATATCTTGTGTACGTACTTGGGTATGGCCACTGCTTTGATATCCTCCGTGGTCCAGTTGGCTTCCCTTAACTGCGGAACATAACACCAGTGGTCAGGTATGCCCGCAACAAACATCATTCCGACCTTGTTGGCGTTGAAGAAGAGCCCCGGAACAGCCGCGATGAAGATGATGGCCCAGTGCCATCGTCCGAATCCTCCGGTCAACTCCAACGCTTCTTCCACCTTAGCCCCCATTATCGTACTGTTCACCTGAAGAACACCCGCATCATTCTCTTATCCTTTCTATTGCAAATATTTTTACTGGTTATCAATAAGAAACCACTGTCGGGTTTTTTACTATTATCATGTCACTGAGGTTCTGCCAAAATGTGATGAGTTGGTGACAACTAATGGAGGATATCGCAATTAGTATCACTAAGTAAAGGTCGTTGGCATTAGTGTTGTGATAAGGGAGGGTATATTATTGTATTTTGCACTAACTTACACCTGTTACGTTACACCATGACATCAGCACATTTGTTATTCACCTGATTTTTACTGATATGCTGACAGTATCTGCGATAAGAATGATAAGGTAGTAAGGTAGGTCGGAGTTCATTTTGTCCGTCAATTGCCCCAAGTTACCGCAACTAAAATGAAACTTTGGCTTGAAACCAATATTACTACCATATGACCTGGTGTAAAATGCGTCCCTAGCCATCCACTCTGGCAACTGAGTTCAGTTGGAGGAGTGAGTCGGGAGTGTCCTCTTCAGTTGCGTGAGAATAATGGGGTCAAATATTTCATAGTGTGCGCGTAAGAAGCAGAGGTGACCATTCCAAAGGCTGTTGAAGGTAAGTGTCAGTGCATATATTACGGTAATGATGTTGCAGAATGAACACAAGCTAAAAATGTGTGGATGGTTTTATTACAATTGAATTCGGATATAATAGCCTCGGCTATTAACATACTTTAAAGGCCGGTCCCGGCATACGTCCATATATGGCCGGCGTAATCGGCTGTAACAGACCATGAGTGCTGGACAAGGAGGAGGCGGGCCCTGTTTTCTCTCAAGGTTGCTGCGTATTTTTTCTGCCTGTCACGTATGTTACCTTCGTAAATCCTATTTCACTGCATGTAATAAATATCTGGATTTGCGCCAAAAAATGACAATGACCCGAGTACCCCTACAGTGTATTATGTTCTTGAATGGTCCATTTTTACAACGAACATTGATTGGTAATACAGCTCTTGACCAAGGCTTAGGATCACTTATATGTTGGTCACTCACATTGTACGCAAGGATTTTATTAGCCTAATTAGAGTATTGTAAAAGATGTTTTTCACATCAGGTTTAGTTCTGATGTAAAGAAGATTAACAGTGGTCTCATCAAGTATCTTTGTTTTTTTTCATCATTATATCCGAAGATGTCGGCTAGCTGAAGAGTGTTCTCAAGGAAAGTGTCAGCCATGTCTTGCACTTCACTTCTGTCTTTGACCAGAGCTGCGTCCACTAGGAAGTTGACCGTCATTTTCTTCAGATATGTCATTGCAGTAATCGCGATACCTACAAAGTAGAAAGCAATTTATGACGAAGTCAATTACAAACTGACTCTTCTTCATATCCGAGTGTTAGAATGGAACTGACCCGTCTCTGTTATGAAAATGTTCGACTTACAAGTTGGCTGCATGTTGCTTAGCGCATAGTTTATAACGGTTACGTTCAGAAGGTGAAAAATATTAGCTGCAAATATCTGGTTGACAGAAAGAGTTCTTTGTAAGTTTGGATTTGAAATATACCGAATATAAGAGGGTGATAATGGCCAATTAGAACGAGATAATAAATGAATGGGTAGAATTTTCGTCTCACTGATAGTTACTGCTAACTTAGCAGTACCAAGTGATGGCAATAGTACTGCTAAGTTAGCAGTAACTATCAGTGGGACGAAAATTCCACCCAATGTTTTTTCCCATGAAAGTATTGTAACTTGATTGGACTTCAAATTTGCTGACGAGACTTCGGCACCATCTAATGACATTCATAGACCGTGGTCAACCATAACGAACTGAATTAGACCAAGATGATCAGACTGAATTTCACTTCTTGTGATTTATATTGCCTGAAGGTGGTTTACTTATATTTTGCTACATGTAGTTCGCCAATTTCCCAATTGGATACTGCAATATGGACTCAGTGCTGTCACTCACCTGTCCTGCCTTGATGAACTGTAGTAAACCCAATACTGTATAGTGAGTCAAGGAGCGATCCTTTCTATGAGAATTTTTGCTATAGATTACCCGACGCTCGCAGTTTGTAAATTGCACAATGGGCATTGTAGAATATTGCCGCAATATGTACATGTAACACATCACTCTGAGTATAATTACTTTTCCTTGCATCATCTTAGGGGATCCATGATTGGGACAAATGTTGAAAAAAGCTGAAGGTTGTATCGTGCTCGATAGTTTATTCTGGCTAAGGTGTGCGGATTTTTTTGTGTGTGTGTTTCGAAAGGATAAGACGGTGAGTTGCTTAACAACAAAGCCAATTTTTAGCTAGTTGCAATGTGCGCAATAATTTATCACTCCTACAGTATATGCGAGCCACTCTTAGTTATGTTGAATTTTAGGGGCGGAAGAAACTTGTACGTACCGGTATGTATGTTTTTGGCTATTGCAGTACAGTACATTATTCTGTGAGAGAGGGAAGAATTTTTGTTTCATTTTCAAAGGAAATATTCCGTGATAAGTACCGGAAAAGATAGCTATATATATATATATATATATATATATATATATATATATATATATATATATATATATATATATATATATATATATATATATATATTTTATTCTGACTGTTCCTAATAAAAATAAGTAAATAAGAGCCCGATTTAAAATATTCTCTTAATAATTATGTGCCACAGGAAAGCAATGAAAAATTAAATGTGTGTGGGAAATGTCATGTTGTTATAGCTTCTTTATTTTTGTGCAAAGAAAATTCCCGACAGTTCATTTAACGACTCTTTTTTTCTTCATTGTATCCGAAGATGTTGGCTAGCTGAACAACATTGTTGAGGAAAGTGTCGGCCATGTCTTTCACTTCGCTTCTGGCTCCAACCAGAGCATGGTCAACGAGGAAATTGACCTTCATTGTCTTCAAATATGTTGACGCGCTAATGGTAATGCCTGGAAAATATTGAAAAATTCTTAATGCTCAATTTATGGGGAACATGTACAGTACATGTAGTGTAAAGGAGGATTACGCGACCGTTTTTGTCATTGACAGTACTCTCTGCACTAGCGAAATGTAATCGTGTGTCACCATACTTGCCTGCCTTATCTTGATGAATTGTAGTAAAGTTCATATCGTTGATTAAGCTCCCTTTGTGGGAAATTTGCGGTCCTCTTCCGGGAATGTAACTGACAATTGCGTAACAATCCAGGTAACTAGCGAATGCATGAAAGATGAAGGAGGGAAGAAGGAATCCCAGGATTCTGAGACCCCAGTACACCGACAGTGCTTCCAAAGACATAATCATTCCCTTGATCATCCGTTGGGTGTCTCTCAGTCGCTCCAGAGCATCCATCTTCTTCCCAGAAAATGGGATGGTCACAAAAGTGTAGTTGTGTATCATGATGTCCTCATCAGATGAAGGATATGCTAAGGGCATTCCACACCGAATGATGCTGGGAGGAAACTTCTTCGTGCTGTAGTACTCTTGCAGTGTGGCGCCGATAGAGGAGAGGATGACATCGGAAAAGTTGCAGTCAGCATTCTTGCGAATGAATCGGACCATTTCGATGTCCACAGACACAGTGCAGAGGGTGTTATTGCCAGTAAGTGGGGGAAGTCGATTCAGATGGTCGTCCAGCAGTCTTCTCAACAACTTGGGCATAAATGTGTAAGGGATGTTGAATATTGCCGCCGAGTGCAGGAGGAACATGAGCCAAGGAGATATTGTTGGAAGCTGTGGAATCGCGTCGTAAGAGAAGGTTTGGTCCACACCATATCTGAAACACAGGATAGAAAAATTTACTCATAGATCTGTCAAACTAAAAGATAAAGCTGATATACGCGAATTGGTAGAATATGTGACGGTAGGCTACTTTGAGAGTCAGGGGGAATGAAGTACAATAGGGTTGGCTAATAACTAGTATATTACAATATTGTACATAAATACAGTGAGAAGGAGTAGGAAGGAAGGACCTGATCAGGGCAAAGGATAGTGAGAAAAACCAGTCCACTTCCTATTTATGGCTTTGTGGGTCAAGGTATTGGTATATGACTTGGGGAGGATTGGAAAAGGGTTGCAAGAAGGACACCGGGTCAAGACCCGATAAGTCTGTGGAGGTCATAGTACAGTCAATCGGTGTTCAAAACTGCCGTTTTCGTAACAAATAAAATCATTGCGGAAGTTTTTTCTCTACGGTGCTATATGTTGGGGGGGGGGGGGTACTGAATCCGAATTTCAAGTTTGCTGCCTTGCAGGAGGTCGGCTTCACAACGGAAAACGTGAAAAACCGCAAAATTTTCGCACTTGTTTCAGTTTTTTGTTCAACTCGAAGGCCGCTGAAAACCGCCCTTAAGGTCTCTACACAAATTCGGAGGAAGCCTGAGCGGGCGGCAAGAGTGCGTTTGGGGACGCGGTTTGGGGCGCGGAACTGAGCGGTGGCAATCGCACAAGTCCATCCAGGTGGACTTGAGCGGTTCCCACGTTCCCACCGCACCACTTTCCGCCCGCAGCGCCACCGCTTGAATTTGTGAATTGCCACCACTCACATTCCGCGCCCCAATCGCACGTTTTCCGCCCGCTCAGCCTTCCGCCTAATTTGTGTAGCTCTTGGTGTAGAGGCCTTTAGACTCAAAAAAGTGCGGTTTTGGGGACTTTTCCCGGGGTCACCGATGTGTAAGACATGAGCGTGAGAAATTTCAGCGGTCTCCTTACCCGGGAAGTGGCTTAATTATGCGTGATAAATAAATAAATGAATGAATAAATAAATATATGTACAAACTTCCTCCTTTATTGCCATCTATTCATTCAAAACAACCACTTTTAAGCGTAATATGCCTACATCGAAAGTATAGCGCCGATGAGAGATAGACAGGTGGGAGTGGGCGTTTTTTCACGTTTTCGCAGTAGGGCCAAAAAATCGCTGTTTTTCAGCGCGCTCTAGAGCCGAAACCGCTCGTCATAAGATCTACGTTGACCAGTGCATTTTGTAGGAAAGTTTGTCTACTTTAATTTTATATAGAGTGGGCATCTTCGCAAAACGTATAGTCTTCGAGAGATGAGCGAAAAACTGAAAAAAATGTGAAAACTTTGCGGTTTTTAACGTTTTCCGTGGTGAAGCCGACCTCCTACAAAGCAGAAAACTTGAAATGCGGATTCAGCACCTCAAAAAACATATAGAACCTCTGAGAAAAAAAATCCGCAATCTAGTTACGGGAAAACCAACCATTTGACTGGACTATAGGAGAAGAGGGTGAGCTGGACAAGAAGTAGGGACTAGCAGGACGGGGAAGGTGGGCCGTGAGGGAGGATCGGTATAACTCATATCACATGTAGGTTTTTCCTAAATTCACCATAAGATTTAGCAACACATTAAAAATTACTTAATACAAAATCGCCAAACTCAGTCATAATAATGATGACGGTGATTCCTTACTTTTTCCCCAGCTTAAGGGCCGAAATACCGTCAATCATGCAGTGGCTGGCCCTGCCAATGTAGACATATTTGTTCTCCACGTCTGGCTTCCCCGCATCGTCATCCATCACACATTTGGGTACGTAGTGAGCGTCCCCCATTGGCTCATGCTTGGCAAAAGGAGAGCAATGCACGTTGTCCACGTACATCCGCATCACCTCCGAGTAAGTGTAGGTCTTCTCGGGATCCACACCCTCCAGCAAGCGGGATTCCCCCTTGAAGTTTTCAACCGGTCTCCAATAGTAGTAGTTCAGGATCCTTTCTGGACGAGACGTCACTGGCACTTCGGGATAGTCGTTCATACACTGCACTAACGAAGTGTGCCAGGATTCCGTAAAATCCACGTATGTGCCAGGAAGCACACCGAATGCAGCCATTGCCCCCATTTTAGTTTCGTCCATGGTCACAAAATAGCTCTCCATACCATTCAGTTGTCTTTTGAGTTGGTTTCCGAATCGCATCCATGCCACGACTCGCGATGTGACCCAAAATGGCAGTGAGAGTAGTAAGAAAGGTAGAGAAAATAATGCCCATACAAGGACGTTGAAGATGACACTTGCCAGGCCCAAGCACAGAGTGGCGTACATCCCCACAGTGTGGTATGAGAGATAGTAACTAATACAATGCTTGGGATTCCAAGAGATGTCGTTTATATAAGGGAATATTGATTACCCCACACTCTCTGGGTTCCTGAATTGCACAATAACAATGCCGCAATATATTCCTGTAACACATCATTTCGAGTGTAATTATTTTCCCTCGCCTAATTTGAGGACGTATTGGGTAAGCTACCGATACTGAAAAAACGGACAGATTTATCCCAGATAATTCAAGGACGATATTCATTCATTTTGTTATGTTCTGAAAGGATGAGATGGGTGGTCAGTTGCTTCTAGGAATGAAGCCCATTATAAGCCAGTTGAAATCTGTGCAAAAAACATCGTTGCTTATTACAATCATCTCCCAATTTTGCTCAACCTTTATGAGCTTTGCAATATTGCTACATGCAGGCTACTCTTTTGAAAATAATTGGACCGTGGGTCGTTATGATTTAAAAATTGTGACAACTTCAGTCTTCAGGTCAACTGACAGAGGCACTGTTGCTCTTTTTCTAAGGAACCAGGAAGTTTTACTAACGCAAATTATAATTGAACTCTTTAACATAAAATATTTGGGTGAAAGATCACATAATATAGGCCATTGGAGAACTTATATGACCGATGCAGGTTGGTGTAGGGGATAGGGAGCCCGCCTGCTAATCGGGAGGTCCTGGGTTCGAATCCGGGGCCGGCGACCCTGACCATGGTTTTGTGTGGTTTTCCATGGTCCCCTCCAGGACAATTCTGGGGTAGTTTCCGTAAAAATAGGCCACAGCCGCTTCCTTCCTTCAAAGCTACATCTTTATGAACTAAATGACTGTGGAACCCTTTTTACATATAATTTATTAATATTGCATTTAGTGATCATGCCTAATGCAATGAAGGCAATGTAGTACATGTATTGCAAAAATTGGGAAGGACTTTCGAAACGTCCGACCGAAAGTGGACGGGGTGGAGTGGAGTGGAGGGTGAAGGCCGGCAAGTTGGCAACGTCGCAAGTAAGAATCGGCTGTACTTCGAGCTGGCTCGGGCCGGCGGGTGCGTTCGAATATGTGTCACGCGATCTTTGCGCCCATGGTCATAGAATACTCAGGTCTGGACACTCCCACCTACCCCCTACCGGGGCGTTTTGCGGAAGGTGCTCACTTGAGAGCGCCATGAGACATTTCACTCCCCAGGTATGTGGCGACCCTACCGGACTACGCTGAACTTTAGAGGTACTTTATGGCATTACATGTGCAGTCATTAGCCCGGATAATCAGGAGTACAATGTAGTATGTTCGTGAATGGTCCATTTACTTTTACAACGAACATTGATTAGTAATACAGCTCATGACCAAGGCTTAGGATTACTTACATGTTGGTCATTCACGTTGGAAGCAAAGATTTTATTCCAGTATTGTAAAAGATATAGTTTTTCACATCCGGTCTAGTTCTGATGTAAAGAAGATTAACAGTGGTCTCTACAAAATATTTTTGTCTTTTTCATCATTGTACCCGAAGATATTGGCTAGCTGAAGAGTGTTCTCAAGGAAAGTGTCAGCCATGTCTTGCACTTTACTTCTGTCTTTGACCAGAGCTGCGTCCACTAAGAAATTGACCGTCATTTTCTTCAGATATGTATTTGCAGTAATCGCGATACCTGCGAAGTAGAAAGCAATTTATGACGAAGTCAATTACAAACTGACTCTTCTTCATATCCGAGTGTTAGAATGGAACTGACCCGTTTCTGTTATCAGAATGTTCGACTTACAAGTTGGCTGCATGTTGCTTAGCGCATAGTTTATAACGGTTACGTTCAGAAGGTAAAAAATATTAGCTGCAAATATCTGGTTGACAGAAAGAGTTCTTTGTAACTTTGGATTTGAAATATACCGAATATAAGAGAGTGATAATGGCCAATTATAACGAGATAATAAACGAATGGGTGGAATTTTCGTCTCACTGATAGTTACTGCTAACTTGCAGTACCAGTGATGGCAATAGTACTGCTTAGTTAGCAGTAACTATCAGTGGGACGAAAATTCCACCCAATGTTCTTACCATGAAAGTATTGTAAGTAGATTTCACTTAACTTCAAATTTGTGGACGATACTTCGGCATCATCTAATGACATTCATAGACCATCGTCAACCATGACGAACTTAATTAGACCAAGATGCTGATCAGACTGAATATCACTTCTAGTGATTTATATTGCCTGAAGGTGGTTTACTTATGTTTTGCTTCATGTAGTTCGCCAATTTCCCAATTGGATCACTGCAATATGGACTCAGTGCTGTCACTCACCTGTCCTGCCTTGATGAATTGTAGTAAAGCCAATACTGTCAATTAATCTCCCTTTGTGGGAGAGTTGGGGTCCTCTTCCGGGAATGTAACTGATATATGCGCGAAAATCAGTATAACTGGCCATATTATGAAAGATGAAGGAAGGAAGCAGGTATCCCAGGATTCTGAGACCCCAGTACACAGACAGGGCTTCCAAAGACATCTTCATTCTCGTGACCATTCGTTGGGTGTGTCTCAGTCGCTCCACAGGATCCATCTTCTTCCCCGAGAATGGGACGGTCACAAAAGTGTAGTTGTGTGTCAGGATATCCTCATCAGATGAAGGGTATGCTAAGGGCATTGCACAACGAATGATGTTCGGAGGAAACTTCTGCTTGCTGTAGTATTTTTGTAGTGTTGTTCCGATAGAAGAGAGGATAACGTCGGAAAAGTTGCATCCAGCTCGTTTGTGAATGAATCGGATCATTTCGATATCCAGAGTGGCAGCGCAGAAAAATTTCTTCCCACTCAGTCGAGGTAGTCGATTGTTGTTCCACAATCTTCTGATCACGAGAGGATTGAATGTGGAAGGGATGTTGAATATTGCCGCCGCGTGAAGGGGTAACATGAGCCAAGGAGATATTTTTGGGAGCTGTGGAATCGCGTCGTATGTATAGGTTTGGTCTACCAGATATCTGAAACGGAGGGGACAAGATGAACTCATCGGCATTTCTCCCATCCTTCACAATTGCTTCGTTGTAGAAGTGTATGTGGAAGACCTTTTGTGTCACTCTCTCTAACTAGTGATTGTGAGAGAATCAGATCATATTGTTAAGTAGTCTCTGATCACTTGAAGAAGTCGCCCTAATTTTAGTGACATACTAAAAAATAACTATACATTATCGTCAAACGCAGTATTAATCATAACGACGATAATGATGGACTACCTCTTTAACACCTTATAGGCCGCAATACCATCCATCATGCTGTGGCTGGCCCTGAAGATGTAGACAAACTTGGTCTCCGCGTCTGGCTTCCCCGCCTGGTCATCCATCACACATTTGGGTACGTAGTGAACGTCCGCCAATTGCTTATCCTTGGCAAAAGGAGAGCAATGCACGTTGTCCACGTACATCCGCGTCACCTCCGAGTAAGTGTAGGTCTTCTCGGGATCCGCACCCTCTAGCAAGTGGTATATCCCCTTGAAGTTGTCCACCTGTCTCCAGTAGTAGTAGTTCAGGATCCTTTCGGGACGAGACGTCATTGGCACTTCAGGATAGTCTCTGGTACACTGCGCTAATATATTATTGTCCAAGTGTTTGGTCAAATCCACGTAGGGGCCGGAAAGCACAGAGAATCCAGCCATTGCTCCCATTTTGGCTTCGTCGATGGTCACAAAATTGCTCTCCATACCATTCAGTTGCCGCTTGAGTTGGTTTCCGAATCGCATCCATACCACTACTCGCGATGTGACCCAAAATGGCAGTGAGAGCAGTAGTAAAGGGAGACCAAAGATGACCCAGCTAAGGGCATTGACGATGACCTTTACCAGGCTCAAGCACAGAGTGGCGTAGTACATCCCAACCGTGTGGTATGAGAGATATTAACTAATACAATGCTTCCGATTCAAAGAGATATCCTTTATATAAGCGAATCTTTGCTATATATTACCCGATGCTCTCAGTTAGTACATTGCATAATGCGAATTGTAGGAATATTGCCGCAATGGGTACCTGTAACACATCACTTTGAGTATAATTATTTTTATCTTACATCATCTCAAGGTTTCCAGGATTGGGGCAAATTATAAGAAACTTCCCACAAATGTGGAAAAAAAACGGAGGGTTATATCGTGCTCAATAGTTTATTCTGGCTAGGGTGTGAGATTATGTGTTTCGAAAGGATAAGACGGTGAGTTGCTTAATTTTTAGCCAGTTGCAATATGTGCAATAAGGCCATCGTGGTAATTATCCCACCAATTTTATTCGCCATTTTCGCAACTGAAGTTATTTATTACAGCATTTCAAAAGGAAAAATTAATTAATTAATTAATTAATTAATATGTATGTCCAGAGTCCAGTAAAAATTAAAAGCGAGCGAGGAGGTCATAATTCAGAGGCAAAAGGCATGGAGAGGACAAGAGAGGGTCAGGAGGATATGTAGACAACAAAAGCTTGAACAGTTGGAACTAGTCACTAGACCCAAGTCAGACGCAGACCTTCTTGCATGCACGATTGCATGCATGCATTACTAGGAATTGCATGACAAGGTGAGGGAAATAAATGAAAGAACATTTTGAAGACGTACTTTATTTCCTTCACAGTGCTCGTTACACGCAAACTACAAACAGAAACAACACCGAAATTTTTGACATACCGGTAGTTGAGAGCATGCTATACACAGCGTGCACCTGGCACCGCGTTTGGCGCCAATAAGTAGACTTTGAATATTTGGGGGCTTCAGGTAGACTCGGCGGTGATGGCAAGGCCAACCAAGGCTTGTAATATATGTCCCGTAGTATTCGTCGTACCTATGGTGTGCGTCACAAGTGTCATAATGACCGGAAATGAAGGCAATGAAACAATTTTGTGCCGGCCGATACCTCCCTCTCTTTAGCAGCCATGGGAAATAGTCGCGCCAATAGATAGTCAGATGATGACAGCGCGAACTCTCGGGTCTCGGCAGGCTGGTGAAGCTCTCTGCGGCGGTCAAACAGGCGATCAACCCTCGAGCGAAGCGATCTCACTTAATCCTTAATTATACATTGCTATGAGCGTAGAATGATGTTTTATTAATCAGTGAAACATTGCAAAGTCACTCTTACGAATCTCAACAGTCTCCTTATTATTTTCAATGTTGTAAATATTTACCACTACTATGTGTGAGACACTCTTTAATAGTTAGTATATTGAATTTTAGGGGTGGAAGAAACTTGTGCGTATGCATGCTTTTGGCTATTGTAGTACAGTACATTATTCAGTGAGAGAGGGAAGAATTTTTGTTTCATTTTCAAATGAAATTTTCCGTGATAAGTATCGGAAAATATTGCTATAATTTCTTATTCTGACTGTTCCTAATAAAATAAGTAAATAATAGCCGGATTTAAAACATTCTTTTGATAATTATGTGCCACAGGAAAGTAATAAAAAATTTAATGTGGGTGGGAAAATGTCATGTTGATATCGCTTCTTTATTTTTGTGCAGAGAAAATTCCCAACAGTTCATTTAACGACTCTCTTTTTCGTCATTGTACCCGAAGATGTTGGCTAGCTGAACGATATTGTTGAGGAATGTGTCGGCCATGTCTTGCACTTCGCTTCTGCCTCCAACCAGAGCATGGTCAACGAGGAAATTGACTTTCATTGACTTCAAATATGTTGACGCGGTAATCGTAATGCCTGGAAAATATTGAAAAATTCTTAATGCTCAATTTATGGGGAACATGTACAGTATACGAAGTTTGAAGGAGGATTAAGCGACTGTTGTTGTCATTGACAGTACTCTTTGCACTAAGCGAAATGTAATCGTGTGTCACCATACTTGCCTGCCTTATCTTGATGAATTGTAATAAAGTTCATATCGTTGATTAATCTCCCTTTGTGGGAGAGTTGGGGTCCTCTTCCGGGAATGTAACTGACAATTGCGTAACAATCCAGGTAACTAGCGAAGGTATGAAAGATGAAGGATGGAAGAAGGAATCCCATGATTCTGAGACCCCAGTACACCGACAGGGCTTCCAAAGACGACATCATTCCCTTGATCATCCGCTTGGTGTCTCTCAGTCGCTCCAGAGCATCCATCGTTTTCCCAGAGAATGGGATGGTCACAAAAGTGTAGTTGTGTGTCAAGATGTCCTCATCAGATGAAGGGTATGCTAAGGGCATCGCACACCGAATGATGCTGGGAGGAAACTTCTTCGTGCTGTAGTACTCTTGCAGTGTGGCGCCGATAGAGGATAGGATGACATCGGAAAAGTTGCAGTCAGCTTTCTTGCGAATGAATCGTACCATTTCGATGTCCACAGACACAATGCAGAGGGTGTTATTGCCAGTAAGTGGAGGAAGTCGATACAGATGGTAGTCCAGCAGTCTTCTCAACAACTTGGACATAAATGTGTACGGGATGTTCAATATTGCCGCCGCGTGAAGAAGGAACATGAGCCAAGGAGATATTGTTGGAAGCTGTGGAATCGCGTCGTAAGAGAAGGTTTGGTCCGCCCAATATCTGAAACAAGAGGACAGAAAAATTTACTCATATATCTGTCAAACTAAAAGGTAAAGCTGCTATACGCGAACTGGCATATACTCATTTCACATGTAGGTTTTTCATAAATTCACCATAAGATTTAGCAACGCATTAAAAATTATTACTAATACAAAATCGCCAAACTCAGTCATAATAATGATGACGATGATTCCTTACCCAGGGTTGTGAACCGAACCGAACCCTTGCTCCGTGAACCCGATAACAGCGATCCCGCTCCGGAGCAGTAGAGTCGGAGTCCGGAGCGAGCGTCGGAACGGGGTTCGGGTTCAAGGCGGTTCAGGGGAAGAGTGGAGCGAAGGTCGGAGCTGGTTCGGAGCGAACGGATCCGGAGGTGAACCCGGTTCAGGAGCGGGCTCCGGAGCGGGTTCGGAGCGGTTCAAAGCTTGGTTAGGTACAACATACCAACCTAACATGCAGAAGGAAAGGCAGTAAAACCGATGGATTTACTCCAGAGTATGCATCATGTTTTCATGGTGGGAGAATGACATTTCCAAGCACCCGCGATACAGGGTGTACCGCAAATGCCACATTTTCATGTCATGCGCATTTTTGTATGCCACAATATGACTGTCATACCCATTTCTTGGATGTCACATTCTCATGTCATACGCATTTTTGTGTGCTACAATATGTCAAACGCATTTTTAAACAAAAAATTAATCTTAATTTTTTTACGTTACCCCGTGATAGGGCCATAGGCCCTTATAGGGGAGTGGAATACCACCATTTTTCCTGCAATTTTCTGCTTTTTCTTCTAACTCCGGTGCAAGGATGAAAGGACATGGGGTAAGGATAGGGATTTTGTCATACGCATTTTTGAATGCTGCAATATGTCACACGAATTTTTGTATCCCACAATATCTCATACCCATTTTTTGAATGTCACATTTTCATGTTATATGCATTTTTTTGTATGTTACAATAATATGATAGTGTAACATTCCAAAATGCGCATGACATGAAAATGTGACATTTGCGGTACACCCTGTATCGCGGGTGCTTGGAAATGTCATTCTCCCACCATGAAAACATGATGCATACTCTGGATTAAATCCATCGGTTTTACTGATGCCTCTTCCCCTGTTGGGTTGGTATGTTGTACCTAACCAAGCTTTGAACCGCTCCGAACCCGCTCCGGAGCCCGCTCCGAACCCCGCTCCTGAACCGGGTTCACCTCCGGATCCGTTCGCTCCGAACCAGCTCCGACCTTCGCTCCACTCTTCCCCTGAACCGCCTTGAACCCGAACCACGTTCCGACGCTCGCTCCGGCCTCCGACTCTACTGCTCCGGAGCGGGTTCGCTGTTATCGGGTTCACGGAGCAAGGGTTCGGTTCGGTTCACAACCCTCTCCTTACCTTTTCCCCAGCTTAAGGGCCGCAATACCGTCCATCATGCTGTGGCTGCCCCTAAAGATGTAGAAAGACTTGTTCTCCGCGTCTAGCTTTCCCGTCTGGTCATCCATCACACATTTGGGTACGTAGTGAACGTCCGCCATTTGCTTATCCTTGGGAAAAGGAGAGCAATGCACGTTGTCCACGTACATGCGCATCACCTCCGAGTAAGTGTAGGTCTTTTCGGGATCCGCACCCTCCAGCAATCGGTATGTCCCCTTGAAGTTGTCCACCTGTCTCCAGTAGTAGTAGTTCAGGATCCTTTCTGGACGAGACGTCATTGGCACTTCGGGATAGTCGTTCATACACTGCATTAACATATCGTGCCAGGATTCCGTAGAATCCACGTATGAGCCGGAAAGCACACCGTATGCACCCATTGTCCCCATTTTAGTTTCGTCCATAGTCACAAAACAGCTCTCCATACCATTCAGTTGTCTCTTGAGTTGGTTTCCGAAGCGTATCCATACCACGACTCGCGATGTGACCCAAAATGGCAGCGAGAGTAGTAATAAAGGTAGATAAAATAAGGCCCATACAAGGACGTTGAAGATGACCTTTGCCAGCCCCAAGCACAGAGTGGCGTACATCCCCACAGTGTGGTATGAGAGATAGTACTAATACAATGCTTGGGATTCCAAGAGATATCGTTTATATAAGCGAATATTGATTACCCCACTCACGCTGTTCCTGAATTGCACAATAACAATGCCGCAATATATTCCTGTAACACATCATTTCGAGTGTAATTATTTTCCCTCGCCTAATTTGTGGACGTATTGAGTAAGCTACTGATACTGAAAAAACGGACAGATTTATCCCAGATAATTCAAGGACGAGATTCATTCATTTTGGTACGTTCTGAAAGGATGAGATGGTGAGGTGCTTAAGAATGAAGCCCATTATACCTAAGGCAGTTGAAATCTGTGCAAAACACACAGTGGCTTATTACAAGGATCTCCCAATTTTGCTCAACCTTTATGCAAATGAGTGAACATTTTGCAGTATTGCTACATGTAGGCTATACTCTTTTGATAATAATTGGACCGTGGGTAGTTATGATTTAAAAATTGTGACAACTTCAGGTCAACTGACAGAGGCACTGTTGCTCTTTTTCTAAGGAACCAGGAAGTTTCACTAACGCAAATTATAATTGAACTCTTTAAATTAATTAGTGAAACATTGCAAAGTCACTGATACGAATCTCAACAGTCTCCTTATTATTTTCAATGTTGTAAATATTTACCACTACTATGTGAGACACTCTTAGTTATTTATTGAATTTTAGGGGTGGAAGAAACTTGTACTTATGCATGTTTTTGGCTATTGTAGTAATAGTAGCCTACAGTACGTTATTCGTTGAGAGCGCGAGCTGGAAGAATTTTTGTTTCATTTTCAAAAGAAATATTCCGCAATAAGTTTCGGAAAAGATTGCTATAATTTCTTATTCTGACTGTTCCTAATAAAAATAAGTAAATAAGAGCCGGAATTAAGACTTTGTCTTAATAATTATGTGCCACAATAAAATAATAAATAAGGAAATGTGTGTGGGAAATGTCATGTTGTTATAGCTTCTTTATTTTTGTGCAAAGAAAATTCCCGACAGTTCATTTAACGACTCTCTTTTTCGTCATTGTATCCGAAGATGTTGGCTAGCTGAACAATATTGTTGAGGAAAGTGTCGGCCATGTAATGCACTTCGCTTCTGCCACCAACCAGAGCGTGGTCAACGAGGAAATTGACCTTCATTGACTTCAAATATGTTGACGCGGTAATGCTAATGCCTGGAAAATATTGAAAAATTCTTAATGATCAATTTATGGGAAACATGTACAGTATACGTCGTTTGAAGGAGGATTAAGACTTGGATTAAGCGACCGTTGTTGTCATTGACAGTACTATCTGCACTAGCAAAATGTAATCGTGTGTCACCATACTTGCCTGCCTTATCTTGATGAATTGTAATAAAGTTAATATCGTTGATTAAGCTCCCTTTGTGGGAGAGTTGGGGTCCTCTTCCGGGAATGTAACTGACAATTGCGTAACAATCCAGGTAACTAGTGAGGGTATGAAAGATGAAGGAGGGAAGAATGAATCCCATGATTCTGAGACCCCAGTACACCGAAAGGGCTTCCAAAGACATAATCATTCCCTTGATCATCCGCTGGGTGTCTCTCAGTCGCTCCAGAGCATCCATCTTCTTCCCAGAAAATGGGATGGTCACAAAAGTGTAGTTGTGTGTCAAGATGTCCTCATCAGATGAAGGGTATGCTAATGGCATCGTACACCGAATGATGCTGGGAGGAAACTTCTTCGTGCTGTAGTACTCTTGCAGTGTGGCGCCGATAGAGGACAGGATGACATCGGAAAAGTTGCATTCAGCTTTCTTGCGAATGAATCGGACCATTTCTATGTCCACAGTCACATTATAGAGGGTGTTATTGCCAGTAAGTGGGGGAAGTCGATACAGAGGGTAGTCCAGCAGTCTTCTCAATAACTTGGGCATAAATGTGTAAGGGATGTTCAATATTGCCGCCGCGTGAAGAAGGAACATGAGCCAAGGAGATATTGTTGGAAGCTGTGGAATCGCGTTGTAAGAGAAGGTTTGGTCCGCACCATATCTGAAACAAGAGGACAGAAAATGTACTCATAGATCTGTCAAACTAAACTAAAAGGTAAAGCTGCTCTACGCGAACAGGTATACTCATATAACATGTAGGTTTTTCCTAAATTCACCAAAAAATTTAGCAACACAGTAAAAAATACTTTCATACAAAAACGCCAAACTCAGTCATAATAATGATAACTATGATTCCTTACCTTTTTACCAGCTTAAAGGCCGAAACACCGTCCATCATGCTGTGGCTGCCCCTGAAGATGTAGACAAACTTGTTATCCGCGTCTGGCTTCCCCGCATCGTCATCCATCACACATTTGGGTACGTAGTGAGCTTCCAGCATTTGCTTATCTTTGGCAAAAGGAGAGCAATGCACGTTGTCCACGTACATCCGCATCACCTCCGAGTAAGTGTAGGTCTTCTCGGGATCCGCACCGTCCAGCAAGCGGGGTCCCACCTTGAAGTTCTCCACCTCTCTCCAGTAGTAGTAGTTCAGGATCCTTTGTGGACGAGACGTCACTGGCACTTCGGGATAGTCGTTCAAACACTGCTCTAAGAAATTGTGCCAGGATTCCGTAAAATCAACGTATGAGCCGGAAATAACAGAGAATCCAGCATTTGCCCCCATTTTCGTTTCGTCGATGGTCTCAAAATAGCTCTCCATACCATTCAGTTGCCTCTTGAGTTGGTTTCCGAATCGCATCCATACCACTACTCGCGATGTGACCCAAAATGGTAGTAAGAGTAGTAATAAAGGTAGAGAAAATAATGCCCATGAAAGGACGTTGAAGATGACCTTTACCAGGCCCAAGCACAGAGTGGCGTACATCCCCACAGTGTGGTATGAGAAATAGTCGCTTTGGATTCCAAAAAATATCGTTTATATAAGCGAATATTGATTACCCCACACTCTCTGTTCCTGAATTGCACAATGACAATGCCGCATAGTTATTCCTGTAACACATCATTTCGAGTGTAATTATTTTCCCTCGCCTAATTTGAGGAGGTATTGGGTAAGCTACCGATATGGAAAAAATTGACAGATTTATCCCAGATAATTCAAGGACGAGAATCGTTCATTTTGTTATGTTCTGAAGGGATGAGATGGTGAGTTCCTTAAGGATGAAGCCCATTATAAGGCAGTTGAAATCTGTGCAAAAAACATCGTGGCTTATTACAATCATCTCCTAATTTTGCTCAACCTTTATGCAAATGATGGAACATTTTGCAGTATTGCTTCATGTAGGCTACTCTTTTGAAAATAATTGGACCGTCGGTAGTTATATAATTTAAAAATTGTGACAACTTCAGGTCAACTGACAGAGGCACTGTTGCTCTTTTCTAAGGCACCAGGAAGTTTCACTAACGCAAATTATAATTGAACACTTAAAATTAACATAAAATATTTGGGTGTAAGATAACATATCCAGTATAGCCCATTGGAGTATACGATTGTTTTGTTAAAGTAATTCATGTGTCACTTTCAACGGAAATGTGTCTTGATCTGAGTCAGCAAGGATTGCGATTGTGCTTAGTCAAATAATTCTGACAAAATCAGTGACTTCCTTATTTTTATGATATTAGATCCTCAGTTGGGGAATTGGGGTTTAAAAAATACGACACTGCATTTTGCAATTTTGCGAATTTAAACATTCCCCGGAAATGGCAATAGAAAAATTGGAGAACTGAGTATACATAGCAGGTTTGGAGGAGGAGTTTAGGAAGGAGGGAGCTCCCGGTGTTAACTTAGCGCCGAACCAGGATGATTTATCTTACTTAGCTTATGCTGATGACCTGGTCATTTTTGCTAGCAGCCCAATTTATCTGGCTAGGAAAATTAAGGTATTGGAAACCTTCCTGTGCAAAAGGAACCTGCAGATCAACGTAATGAAGAGTAAGATAATGGTGTACAGAAAAAGAGGCAGGCTACCAAAATAATTACATTTTTATTGCAACGGGGAAAAAAATATTTTGTGGAGACGTATAAGTATTTGGGGGTCCCCTTGTCAGCTGCAGATTGGAACTGAAGCTGGTCAAACAAGTGGCAAAAGGAGGAGGCACAAAATATATGGGCTAGTGGCCTTCCGTTCGATATGCCTGAAAATTGGATATGTTGTCCCCCAGACCATCCTGATCAATGTTAGATAGGGACATTTCGAGGTAGGACCTACAGGGAGCGTGCTATTGACCTCCGAAGGTCATATGGGATATGATCTGGTTTTCCGTTCGATTTGGCTGAAAATTGGATATGTTGCAGCCCAGACCATCCTGATCAATGTTGGATAGGGACATTTCGAGGTAGGACCTACAGGGAGCATGCTAATCGCTATTCATCGAAGAGGCTGGAAGACTGTAGTAGGGTGTCGGGGAAGGAAAAATATGCACACTATTTGGAAATAAGGAGTGCAGACGAGGATAAAACGCCTTACTTAAACTGGAATCTCCCACTGCCAGTCATTAGGTTCATCTGCAATCTCAGACATATGTCAAAGAGCGTTTGGTTGAAGTGTGCAAAAATTGTTTTTAAAACGGAAGTTAATTGTCATTTGTGCAACCTGGAGGAAACATTTTCTATGCATCACGTACTAATGGAGTGCAGGCAGACGCGGCAGCTAAGTTTGAGGTACTTACAGGAGTTTCCCAAAGTTCCACCGGACAGGCTTTACTGGCTTTTGGCGCATTTAACCAAGGAAAAAGCATATGCCCTCTTTCTTTTTTTTCAGTGGTCTGCTGAAGATTATGGACTTGTGTGAATAACCTTCTTTTTATTTGTTGATTATTTTGAGTGTAAGCAATTAAAATGTATGCAAATGTGTTGCTGGGGGGGATGTCCCCCGAAAAGCCGTTACGGCTATCAAGGGGTAAACAAAATAAAAAAATAAAAAAATAAAAAATATTGCATTTTAGGGGTGGAAGAAACGTGTATACGTGTATGCATGTTTTTGGCTATTGTAGTACAGTACACTATTCGGTGAGAGCGGGAAGAATTTTTGTTTCATTTTCAAAGGAAATATTTTGTGATAGGCTTCGGAAAAGATTGCTATAATTTCTTATTCTGACTATTCCTAATAAAAATAAGTAAATTTTAATAACCGGATTTAAAACATTCTCTTGATAATTATGTGCCACAGGAAAGTAATAAAAAATTTATTGTGGGTGGGAAAATGTCATGTTGATATGGCTTCTTTATTTTTGTGCACAGACAATTCCCAACAGTTCATTTAACGACTCTCTTTTTCGTCATTGTACCCGAAGATGTTGGCTAGCTGAACGATATTGTTGAGGAATGTGTCGGCCATGTCTTGCACTTCGCTTCTGCCTCCAACCAGAGCATGGTCAACGAGGAAATTGACCTTCATTGACTTCAAATATGTTGACGCGGTAATCGTAATGCCTGGAAAATATTGAAAAATCCTTAATGCTCAATTTATGGGGAACATGTGCAGTATACGTAGTTTGAAGGAGGATTAAGCGACCGTTGTTGTCATTGACAGTACTCTTTGCACTAGCGAAATGTAATCGTGTGTCACCATACTTGCCTGCCTTATCTTGATGAATTGTAATAAAGTTAATATCGTTGATTAAGCTCCCTTTGTGGGAGAGTTGGGGTCCTCTTCCGGGAATGTAACTGACAATTGCGTAACAATCCAGGTAACTAGCGAATGTATGAAAGATGAAGGAGGGAAGAATGAATCCCAGGATTCTGAGACCCCAGTACACCGACAGGGCTTCCAAAGACGACATCATTCCCTTGATCATCCGTTTGGTTTCTCTCAGACGCTCCAGAGCATCCATCTTCTTCCCAGAGAATGGCATGGTCACAAAAGTGTAGTTGTGTGTCAAGATGTCCTCATCAGATGAAGGGTATGCTATTGGCATCGCACACCGAATGATGCTGGGAGGAAACTTCTTCGTGCTGTAGTACACTTGCAGTGTGGCGCCGATAGAGGAGAGGATGACATCGGAAAAGTTGCAGTCAGCTTTCTTGTGAATGAATCGGACCATTTCTATGTCCACAGTGACATCACAGAAGGTGTTATTGCCAGTAAGTGGGGGAAGTCGATACAGATGGTAGTCCAGCAGTCTTCTCAATAACTTGGACATAAATGTGTACGGGATGTTCAATATTCCCGCCGCGTGAAGAAGGAACATGAGCCAAGGAGATATTGTTGGAAGCTGTGGAATCGCGTCGTAAGAGAAGGTTTGGTCCACCATGTATCTGAAACAAGAGGACAGAAATATTTACTCATAGATCTGTCAAACTAAAAGGTAAAGCTACTATAATCGATCTGGCATACTCATTTCACATTTTGGTTTTTCCTAAATTCACCATAAGATTTAGCAGCACATTAAAAATTAACTTAATACAAAATAGCCAAACTCAGTCATAATAATGATGACGATGATTCCTTACTTTTTTCATACCTTCAGTGCCCCAATACAATCCATCATGCTGTGGCTGCTCCTGAAGATGTAGACAAACTTGTTATCCGCGTCTGGCTTCCCCGCATCGTCATCCATCACACATTTGGGTACGTAGTGAGCTTCCAGCATTTGCTTATCTTTGGCAAAAGGAGAGCAATGCACGTTGTCCACGTACATCCGCATCACCTCCGAGTAAGTGTAGGTCTTCTCGGGATCCGCACCCTCTAGCTAGCGGTATGTCCCCTTGAAGTTGTCCACCTGTCTCCAGTAGTAGTAGTTCAGGATCCTTTCGGGACGAGACGTCATTGGCACTTCAGGATAGTCTCTGGTACACTGCGCTAATATATTATTGTCCAAGTGTTCAGTAAAATCCACGTATGGGCCGGAAAGCACACCGAATGCAGCCATTGCCCCCATTTTAGTTTCGTCCATGGTCACAAAACAGCTCTCCATACCATTCAGTTGCCTCTTGAGTTGGTTTCCGAATCGCATCCATACCACTACTCGCGATGTGACCCAAAATGCCAGTGAGAGTTGTAATACAGGTAGAGAAAATAATGCCCATACAAGGACGTTGAAGATGACCTTTGCTAGGCCCAAGCACAGAGTGGCGTACATCCCCACAGTGTGGTATGAGAGATAGTAACTAATACAATACTTGGGATTCCAAGAGATATCGTTTATATAAGCGAATATTGATTACCCCACTCACGCTGTTCCTGAATTGCACAATAACAATGCCGCAATGTATTCCTGTAACACATCATTTCGAGTGTAATTATTTTCCCTCGCCTAATTTGTGGACGTATTGGGTAAGCTACTGATACTGAAAAAACGGACAGATTTATCCCAGATAATTCAAGGACGAGATTAATTCATTTTGTTATGTTCTGAAAGGATGAGATGGTGAGTTGCTTAAGAATGAATCCCATTATTACGCATGTTGAAATCTGTGCAAAAAACATCGTGGCTTATTGCAATCATCTCCCAATTTTGCTCAACCTTTATGCAAATAATGAGGGAACACTTTGTAGTATTGCTACATGTAGGCTACTCTTTTGATAATAATGGGATCGTGGGTAGTTATGATTTAAAAATTGTGACAACTTGAGGTCAACTGACAGAGGCACTGTTGCTCTTTTCTATAAGGAACCAGGAAGTTTCACTAACGCAAATGATAATTGAACTCTTTAAGTTAACATAAAATATTTTAGTGAAAGATCACTTGCTGTATATAGGCCATTGGAGTATATGATTATTTGTTTTAGTACTTCATGTGTCACTTTCGACGGAAATGTTTCTTGATCTGAATCAGCAAGGATTGCGAATGGGCTTAGTCAAATAATAAATTCTGGATTCTGGAATATTGGATCCTCAGTTGGGAAATTGAGTTTGAAAAACTACGACACTGCATTTTCCAGTTTTGTGAAAAGATTGGAGAGTTCGTAAAATAAATATGCAACGTTAGAAACCTCTCAATGTCCACAAAAAAGCAACATCTTTATGAACTAAATGACTGCCTTTTTACGTGTAATTTATTAGTATTACCTTTAGTGAACAGTATGCAAATCCAAAAACATTTCCAATTTTTATACTGTCTGAAAAATATAAGCACAATTTCCAAATCTCTTCACGATATTCGTGACATTTTGAATGACAAATATTGCTACTTGATGATTTTATATGCGGATTTTTTCCATTCATTATCTAGGCCCTACTTGTAATAATTATACCGTATTAGTCAAACGCTGTGTTTTACCAAATATTATTAAGAACTACCTTACTTAATATAATTCCTGAAGACAACAATCCTGCCACACATAGATTGTTACGTTGTGATTAACAGAAATAATTTCATATTCCCAAACTTCATTCAACCTTTACCCTCTCAGCCTTATAATGTATGAATATGTCATCTTGTTGTTCGGTATTTGATTTTAGTGCAATCCAACAGTTCATTATTTAACGACTCTCTTTTTTGCCATTGTATCCGAAGATATGGGCTAGCTGAAGTGTATTGTTGAAGAAAGTGTCGGCCATGTCTTGCACTTCGTTTTGTGACCCAACGGGCCACGTAAAGGCGACCCAAGAGGGCACACGTTGCAGACCCAAATAAAATGGATGCAACAACAGGGTTCGTTCCAAATCTGT
>JYFJ02000340.1:120067-142447 GCA_000934665.2 Catajapyx aquilonaris | reverse complement strand
TAGGCCGCCGGCGACCATGTTGGGCCCGCATGTAGCGGCTTCCCTTCTACCTTAGTTCAGCGTGGTCCGGTAGGGTCGCCACATAATGTAGCAGTGAAAGGCGGTCTCATGGCGCTCTCAAGTGAGCACCTCATGCAAAACACCCCGGCAGGCGATAAGATAAGATTGTAGGGGTAAGGTAGGTGGTCACACCATTCAGGAACATTTTAAACGGAAGGACTTTCGAATCGTCCGACCGAAAGTGGAAGGGGTGGAGTGGGGTGGAGGGCTGAAGGTCGACAAGTTGGCAACGTCGAAAATAAGATTCGGCTGTAGTTCGGGCTGGTTCGGGCCGGAGGGTGCGTTCGATTGGGTGTCACGCGATCTGTAGTAGGCTACTGTAATAAATTAGTACCGTACTGTTAAGAAGGAAGTGGCAAATTCTAACGCCGCGCCGCGCCGTGAGGGTTTTTATGCAGTGTGGTGGGATGAATGATGAATGTGCACCAACATTATCTGACGTAACTTAACCTTCCTTAGTTGCGGATACAGACCTATCTTCAGCGGAAACAGGGCTATGGTTAGTAAAAATTATATCCGTAAGAGACGCTGTATATACCAACCGAACCTAATATAACCTTCCTTATTTGAGGATACAGGCCTATTTTTCAGCGGATACAGGCATATTCTTGAAGGGATCCAAGAGTAGCAGTGACCTCATGACTTACGCTGATGTTTTTAGGTGAGTTTAGGTGTTGGCTTGTGTACAGGCAGCCTTTGCCATCAATCATCACTGGAGCTATACTATTATCGGGGAGTGTCCAGCTGCCAAGGTCTGGATTTGCTGCTTTAGTAAGCGTCTTTTTAAGCAAAGTAATTTTTGCGGAAAATGAAAATGTACAAATTATGTTTCGAGGATTTTCTGGCAATGTACAGTCAGCAACCTGTTGTGCAAAAAATATGTATACATTTTGCTCCAGGTATACTCAACTGGTGGGAATTCAGTAAATTTTCTTTATCAGTGCTCAACTGCATAAAATGCATGAATATTAACATCAGTGAGCGAATTCCATGCTCTGATCTATGCTCTGATCAACAAGATGCCTTTGAAAATATGCGGTTCATACTATATGAAGCGGCCTTTTTTGGGAGGAAACTGCCCAATGCAAATGCAAAATGAGTAGTGCGTATCTCAGGAAAAACTTTATACTATATGACTGTATCTTTCATGTGTGTGATTTAATTAATTGTTATTGAACATCACAAACACTGACCAAAACACTACTTTTCCTTAGTAAGAAACACTCTGGAGCCTATATTACAGATGGAAAGAGGAAGTACGCTGTAGCAGCCCTACTTTGGACTAGTGTCTTAATACATACAATTTGAATGGAGTTCAGACCATGTTGTGACGTGCTTTGAAAACCCAATTAGGATAAATGGACGCAGGCTTCCTACATGGTCTACCTGCTTCTCCAAATACATTTCAGCACCTCCCACGGTACTCAACCTGCATCCTCTTCCCTTTCTGGCCTTTCACGCACATCATTACCCGTTTCCCACTCCACATCCACCCTGTATAGTGCATAGGTGCATGAATTCCTCTCCTGCTGATATTTTTAAAAAAGGGGGTAGGGATATTGAGCCGTAATTAATTACGCTGAGTGGACTTAGCCTACGTTGTGCCAGGAGAAAGGTTGACTGGCGTTCATAAATACGGTATGGTTACAGCGGTGTAGAATGTGTTACGGTCAGTTATTTTGAAATGGAGGAACAAGCCCTGTATGCGTAGGTAGCCTGGGGGCATACCTTGTCCTATTCGTGATGTGGCCTTATATTTATTTCATAGCTAGGCAAAAATAGTTTTATAGTTGCTGCCGCAAAAGGTCATAATCAGCATAATTCTAACTATTATATGAACTGCTCTCAGCAACGTTCGCTAGAAACCAAGTACAGGCCCTGGAGTCAAGTAATATGAGCACATAGAATTTCGTATTTTGCATTATGTAGACTTGCAGAGGTTTATCAAATGAACCGCGAAGTATTCTGGAGTACTTTGCTCTGTTGTGCACTAAGGACAATGCAAAAGTACATCATATTTGGAAAATGTGAAGCATTTATATCCTTTTCCACCTAACACGTCCACTTATTTATTTGCAAGGTTTGACTTTCTACGTGTCTCTTAGCGAATCCGCTAAGAAAAGCACCATTTCAAGGCAGATATCAGAGCTGACGTGTTCACGCAGTGTTCACGCGCTTCTAATTCACTAAGTAGGCCATGAATGGTTAATATCATAATATGTGGTGATCAGTCTACCCCAAAGGGATGTGAAATGTGCCAAATGTCTCATTTCCACTCAATATTGCCGCGTTCCCTTGTTATTTAGGTTCAAAGTCTCCGCTGTCCACCTGTGGGACACTGTCCACTACTGGTACAGTACACATACCTTACTACCTGAATGCTCTGCATCACATCAGACTTGTAGATGGTGTCCAAATTGAAAAATGTCCTTAGTATAGTCAGCAATAATTTTTGGCGCCAACTGCTCATTTTAAGCAGTTACCTTTAGTGGTTATCTAAAGAATTAGCTGCTAATGCCTGAAAAAGGATCCTGCTATCCTGTTGGTTCTGTTATTGGCGTCCGATGCTATAAATATATTGTTCCAATAGAATCTTTTCCAATCGGAAATTCATTGCAATTCACAGCCTCGATAGAGATGAATCAATTTATTAGCAGCTAATACTTTTTTGATAACAATTAAAAGTAACCATGAATAACTACTAAAATAAGCAGCTTACCAAGTGGTGCCAAAAATTGTTAATCATTATGGACATGTAAAATGAAACCGCCTGCATTTTTGCCTTGAGTCAGAGGGATTGGTAGGGTGTCTATTGATTGGTTGTAGACATTTTCTGGTCTTTACGTGCCTTTCTCCCATCAAGGCAAAGATAGACCTGTGTGACGAATCACAATTTAACTAGCTGCCAATTAATGTTGATCACACGATATCTTGATAACTAAGCGACCGACGCGACGGCGAGATGAACCGCAAATTTTCTCAAATTACGGAATTTTTGGGACACAAAATCTCTCATAAACATAGAAATCGTTGCATTAGCGCACATATTGTCAAATCTTCGATGAAATCTCCCCTCAATGCAAATGTCCTGAATTCCACCAATTTCCTGGAAAAAGTGAGATTTTCGCGCCGGAACACCTCCGCATCTCGACGTATTATGTCATTTACGGCCATATTTGCGCTTGGATTAGCATGGACTGGCCCGCAAATCGTTGCCTTCGCTTGAATAATGGTGCCCGCTCGCATTCGGACCGATCCCAGGGCAAAAGAGACCAGGGAAAATGTCAGTCTGACACTGGAGAGTGACACGAGTACAAACATGGCGACCACTGACTGTGATTGGCTATGGTATGACAGCTTGTGTGGGAGCAGCCATTTTGGGTGATTCAAAATTGGGCATTTTATGTTACAACCAGACACATGACTATGCCTGAATTTTGGAAATATGTCCCTTTGAAAGCGCCTCGTTTCCCGGTGTACTGTATAATTTGCAGTAGTAAAACTGGCCTTTATATGACTATCAGATTACAATGGACACAGATTATTAGAAGCTCAATTTTATAACGGTGGATGGTGATAAACAGAATATGCTCGGTGCAAGACAATGTCATTGAAAAGCTATGTAAAAATAATCGTGTTGTTGAATCTATACGGTACCTTTACTAAAAAGTGTGGAATACATTTTCTCACATTAGCTTGGGACTCTTTTTCAAAATGCAGAGGGAATATTTTGTGATAATGACTTCACAAAACGTGACAATTTTAGTCAGTTTCTCGCATAAGCGTAACCTTTTGAAAGTGTCTATAATAATACTGTAGATTCGACCTATTTTGTTGAATGTTTTCCGACCTCCCGACAGTTCAAGGTTGTAAGTAATCTATATTCTGACTCGCCAGTATTACTGCCTGTATATCATGTTTTAAACTCATAAAACCTTTGTTTAGTGTCAAGTCCACCAAAGGTCAATGAAGACTCAAGGACACTTTCCAAATGAAAGTTGAACCTAACTATAGGAAACCATAATTCAGGAGAAAATAAAATTTAACCACTGCATTGGTTGAAACTGAGCATCGGCAAGACGTCAGCCAATAGCATGCTGCGCGCGTAGGTTGCACCGGAGCCCATTATCGCCGATATCCCCTAGTTTGGGTCCGGATTTATAATGCCCAACTAATATTATCACCATTGGTTACCCAAAGCCACAATTATACACTCTGTCAAGTGTAACAAAAAGATTTCCGATAATTCCCAATCAAATATGCTGATAGCACCTGTGCCACTGCTCCGATGCCTCCAGATTTTGCATTAGGCCTGAAATATTATTAAAGTACACAGCCATTGCCATACAAATCGATGATTAGGATAATCGCTCCCTCTCGCGCCTACATCTAGTCAGTAAAACTCACTTTCTGTCTGCAACCACGAACATTCCATTTCCACTCACCCCATTTCTTCTTCCCTTATCTAACACATTTCCACAACCATCTGCAATTTTACCACCAATTTTCTCTCCTGAAAACTTGGATCCGCCCAATAATCCCGAGCCAAACCACATCCCAGTTAAATCCCTTCACACACCCCATAGCCAAACCCCCCTATCCCACCTCCACTCTTCCTTTCGACCATCCCGCAGCATCTGGTCCTGTCCTTTTATCTCCTGCTTGACCCTCTTGACCACTCCCATCAGCCGCTCGTACGCCATCCGAGATCTCCCGATCTACACCTCTAGACACCTTCTTCCTGGACCACTCCTCCTGCGGGCCCCTTTTCACTTGATCTGCCTTTTGTTTGTGTCCCCCAGGCCTTTTCTTCGTTTTGCTATTGATTTCTTCTTTTTGACTGTCCCTAGGTTCCTCACTGAATCTCTGCTGGGAAAAGTAAGGGCAGCATATATGGACTTATCATGATATGGGAATAAGGATAATATGGGCCTACTATAGGAATATGTGTATGACGGTAGCCATATTCCCCGCCAGGCCTCGGCGAGACACAGCGACGCGGCGGCAAGCCCAAGCCGGATTCAGAGCTGATGGGAATATGGCTGCCGCCATATGGGGAATATGGGCACACTATAGATGTTCAGGGTCATATAACTCGAAAACTTGTAGACATATCTTAATGATTTAAGTTTTGAAATACTCAGAAGTGTCTAAAGTTTTGGCCGTACCATAATTTGTTTCGCCAGTAACGCCAGACATACATGAGGGGTTTGGCACGACGCCGATTACCGTATTTAAATTTTTCGAGCGACAAATGGAGCCCTTACGGTATGAGCTCCATTTGTCGCTCGAAAAATTTAAATACGGAAATCGGCGTCGTGCCAAACCCCTCAGGCATGTCTGGCGTTACCGTTGCAATCCTATCCAGTAGGTGCTGGTGATTCCGGATTTTTTCAACATACATGATTGTGTCTCCACAAAAAAGTCCATCGGGGTAAGATCTGGAGGGGCTAGGCTTGGCGAAACTTCTCATTAAAAACTTCGCACACTGGGAGGCTGAACAAATGAAACTTTCCTACGGCAGGTTTGTTTCATGGATGAGGCGACTTTTTATGTGAATTATCAAGAACAATGTTTATGGTGTAAAGACCCAATATATCCAGCACCTACGGGATAGGATTACAACGGTAACTCCAGATATGATTGATAGGGTTTGGCACAACACCGATTACCGCCTTTTAAATCTGCCGAGCGACACATGAAGCTCATATCGAAACATACTAAGGTGAGACCAAAACTTTAGACCTTAGCATTTCAAAATTTATATCATTCAGATATGTCTACAAGTTTCCGAGTTATAGGGTTTTCAAATTGGGACATTCTTTTTCGATGACCCTGTATTGTGGAGATGTCCGAAGAAAACTCTTGGGAATGAATAGGGAAACTGAGTGCATCCTATAGTAGTAGGGCGTGGGGTAGTTCTGTAAACTCTGTAAACAAACCCCTCGTCCTGCTGATAGGCTACAGACATGAGCAAACATTTTCTGTAGGCTCGACGTAACTTGCGACACGGAGTAACCTTAGGTTATTCCTGGATATGGATCCTATGCTACGGGCAGCAAAACGTTCTGGGTAAGAATAGAATTCAGCTCCATACTTGATTGAACTCGATGCAGCTTTATAGCTTAGCCTCCGTGTTTGGGTTGGTAATTTTGTAAGTTATAGTTTATTACGCATGACATGTCTGGCCTGATACTTTATCCAATTGACGGCCATGCCATCACTGTCATCCGAATCTTTAATGTCCTAAATATCTCAAAAAATGACCCATAAAACTGCCCTTTAATCCTTTGTTAGTGAAGTAGTATTTCACACATAATTGGTGACAAGGTGAATTTTGACTCAAAGTAGCATTAAATTTGTTACCCAAGAGAAGGGACATAAAACTTGGAAATTATGAGACTTTCAGTGCCATATGCTGCTTCAACTGACAATATCTGAAATTAGCTTTTTGTTAATGTCTTTGTTGAATTCGGCTCAACTGACCACCGTGGGGAGTCAACTGACCACCTTGGGGAGTCAACTGACTAGGTCACCTTTCTGGGTGCTGTCGTTTGTGGTCTTCTTTTTAGCAGCTAGTGTGAGTGCACTGATTATCTGCTGTAGCTGTCGAGCCACCTTGGGGAGGAGTGTACAGCCTAGGGTAGACCTATAGGCAGGAGCCAGGAAAGATAGTTGTTCAAGTCCATTGGGAGAGCCGCATTTGTGTTGGGCCCGGGGTTTAAGCAGACTTTCAGCGGGAATTGAGAGGCTGCTCTGAGCTAGAGTAGGTACAGTGTAGTATCCTACTGTACCTGGGCGAGCATTAATATCCCAAAGCTGGGGGCTGAGGCAACAAGCCTTCCTGCACTCATCAACTTTGTCTTATTGCCTCTCTTAGAAAAGGGATTGAACTAGCCCGGAAATTGGCCTGTTCTTTGCATCTGACTCTAGGGAACGAGCAAAGGCTCTGATTTCCCCGGTGCACAGAAACCCTTCTACTCCCATCTTTTTACTCTTTGCAGCCAAATGCGCGAAATGAGCTTGTTTTGTACGTCTATTCTATGGGTCTGTTATTATGCTGTACTTTTAGTCAACATTGGCGGTTGAAAACGGAGCAGCCTTTTGCCCCAAATTTATTCTTCTTGATTGGTATTTCCGGAGCCATTTTCTCACCTCCGGGAGGAAGAAACATCATTTAGTGTTATCAGGGATGGCTAGCGCCATTTTTCATCGTTTCTCTACCTGAACTTGCTCAAACTACCAGCCAGCACAGCATTTTGTTTAGCTTAAATTGTGATGGATTGATGAATAAAAATGTGGGGAATTGAAGTTGCCAGCTTCCTCTCCTATGGGCCAACAGTGGATCAATTTATTGCAGTATTTCATGCGGCAGATTACATCTTCTTTTAATGCGCACCACAAGTGCCTTTATCGGTTTTAACACAATTGCCTAGGCGTACTATGGTTTCAGTGCACTATTCCAACGGCTATATCAATAGAACTCTCGGTTTCCAAGGAAACGAACATATGCTGTCATTAAACTCGAGAACTGTGGTAGGCGTCTGGGCGTCGTCTTTTGCAGCCATTGTGATTTAGAGGGATGGTGATATTGACTAGAGTGCAGTGGATCAACCGGAAAGTCGGTTTTGCAAACAGTTCAGCGGGATGGTCTTCGTCGTCTAAGGGATTGGTTATTGCCGTGTCAGGCCTTTGACACTAGGGTATTTTGTTAATAGATTGAAATGGGAAGTATGATCTAGGAGGAAAACTGGATAGATCTACCGGGGCTACAGTGTTCGACCCCGGAGAAGTTTGTACATAGAAAGGATTTATATGGATTTTCTGCCTTATTTTTGTGGATTATTGCGGAGTTCCGGAGCTTGTGCGAAGTACACAGCAAAAAACCGAGCCACATCAAATGGCTGGAAAAATATTGATAATAATTTATGTAAGGAAAAATTACGTTTGTGCACAATTCAGTTGATGCAGTTAACCTGTCTAAAATCATTGTATCAAAACACATTGTTTTATTTCCAACGCTTGTGTGACTTTGGGAAACGTTTCAGGGGAAATAAATATTGAGTCGAGGTATATTTAATTTCGAGTGTGCGATTTGTGACCTATATGCATCCGTCTTACAGGTAAATACCGTGATAGTGAAAATGACGATTAGCTAAAATCAGAGTTTATACCCCGATTTGAATTTTTCCAACAAAATGCAAGATTTTTTACCTCTCATTTTCGTTCATACAACCGGGGATTGTGTGACAAGGCCTATCTATGCAGGGCAGTTTAATAGCCACGAGGTTTCCTACACCCGAAAATGCCGTTGGGCCAATCCATCAATAAAAGTGCCAAGTTACATGCTCAGGAATGTGATTTAATGCTGTTCCCAGCATTTTTTGTCATTGAGGTCGCACAATGATGTGGTATTTCAAATAATAGCATAATACTGCATGACATGTGTGTCACAGCCTCTCCGTAAACGATTGTCAAACATAAAGTAAAATATTTAGCCAATAATAGACACCATGAATATGACATGTCGCGTCAGAGTGAAATGACATAAAATGCCACACTTTCTATGCAGTTGTATATGCAACTTGTAATTTCGACCATCTCACATGTCAGTAACTTGCCTATTTGGCCTCAGTATCATCTGACCCACCTTTAAGCTCTCAAAGATAAGAGTATGATTTTACTTGTATACCTGCATTCTATGAAATATTTGACTACAATTTCCTGGACTTGAATAAGAAAAGCAATCAGCTCCATATTGTAAGTTCTCTGCATCCCAACTGAAACAGCGGCATTACAGTGCACTATATGCAAAGCGGAAAAGAGGCCAACGACAACTATAGTAATGAAATGGGACAAGCCGTTAGAACTATGAATGAAACAACGCACATAGTATGAAAAGGTGTCCAAATGGTCCTAAACACGGGAATTTTTTTTGGGAGCGGACACATGTGATTTTGACGAGGACAGCAAATAGGGACAGAGTATGACTAGTGGACAAGTTGTTTGGCCAGGAGCAGATGGATGCTGCGGTGGCGTTGTTTCCACACGTAAAACTCTGCAAAAGTGCCTTTGGGGGCACAATGTTTCCGACATAAAATGATGGGCATCCGGTTGGTGTTGCGGCAAATCAATCAGTCTTGTTGCAAACGGCCAGAGCAGTGCCAGCACGCTCGAGTAAAACAGTCCTCACAATGGAGCTGCGGTGAATGTGCATTCCAGAGCCCGGATAATAAGGGGAAATCGAGTAATGTCCTGAACAGGACACCGTGCTGCAGGCATTTGTCAAAAAAGTCGCGCCAGGCCCGACAGAATGGAGAGGTTGACTTGATAGCTCGCGTTCCGGGGCCAGGGAAAATATGTGCCACAAATTTTTGCCAACCTTATTTACGCAATATTTTGACTAGTAACAGCGTGCTGGTGCACGTGTGCTCTCGGGGTATTGCAAGGTATGGCCGGCCAATGATCAAACCCCGAGACATGCCTGCCTGTTATTTTGTTGCTGACCTCTTCACGGGAACTCATTCCATTAACGAACAAGAATCGATACATGCCGCTATTTTAATTTTGTGTCTGGAAGGTGGGGAGGGGGGAATGGGTGGGAAGAGAATAGTATGCATCATTCGATATTTTCATTTTGACTTCAGAAAACGCGTGAGTTATCCGCCAATCGCTCCGCTCTTTCAAGACCGCCACAGTGCAAGTCCAGGCTTTTGTGTAATGAATTACCACTGTAACCTCACTAGGAAATAATTGAATTGGAAAAAAGACAAGTGGTTGGTTCAGAAGGACTGAACAGAACGGGTAAGTCCACAAACAGGGACTTGACATTTTTGTCGTCACTGTTCAATCAAGTACGATTGTGTTGGTTTTTGCAAAGTGTATTATGTAACGAACATCTATCATGACAAGCGAGGCAGATATATAAGGAAATAGATGAGCGTGCTCGTAGTGGCACTGCAGTGTACGGTATATTATTAGTGTAAAGGCCTCATAGTGCGGTCGGTGAAAGAAGACTAGCCTATACGTACTATGCATAACCATGTGATTTAATAGTTTCTTTTTCTGACTAGAGATGGACTGTCACTCTCCCATCACAACCAGATTGATAACGTAGCGCAAAGTATATGTTTGTTATACTTGCATTAGCAATAATTTGTAACCTTACGCGTATAATCAGCTAAGTTATTTTTTGATATGTAGGACACAGTGTATCACATTAAAAGAGTTACTTGTGATCCAAAATTTTAAATACACAAACTTCCAACTGAAGTACGGTTCCAGATGTTACTGCATTTTATTAACTCCAGGCTACAACTAAGGCTCCTGTTAATAACCGGCATGCCTACACATTTTTATATGTACAGGGTTCAAAAATTTAATCTACCGTCGCTTTGGGAAATGATAGAGGGGTTCTAGGCGATCACTTTGAGTATATTCAACACGGGTCTCCGACGCATAGTTACCGAAATAATTAGCATTAAATAAAAGTGCATTATCCTAGCTTATAGGTTTCGGATACTGCTTACGACACTTCCATCGCCTAGGCCATTCCCTGCTACACCTAACAGGATTGTAAATTAAAATTAAATAACATGGGAACACCTTAAATTTAAATGAAAAAGGTAAGGACGCGTGGATGGACGCATACGTGCCAAGATATTTTATACATTGTGTTTGAAGCACATTATCTCGATAACTATGCGTCGGAGACCCATGTTTCATATACTCCAAGTGATCACCTAGAACCCATCTATCATTTCCCAAAGCGACGATAGGTTAAATTCCCGAACTCTGTATATGCATATTCAAATATCTTCAAAATCTCACAAAGAGAACACACATGCAGTGCCGGCAGGTCTACTATAAAAGATTTCCCTTAACTACGTAGGTGGAGCCTGAGAGGCTCCAAGCACTATTTAAACGCATGTAACTTTTTCATTGAATTTTATTTTTCCCTGTCCTTCCGTGACTTTGTCAGAAAAACCTTCCTAAGCATGAAAAGGAAAGAAAATTTTTTTAGTCCCTATTCTTTGGTTTAAAAAAATTCGTAACGAGGAACAGGTCCCTCCTGGAACCGCTCAGGCTCTATATCTCAGGTGAAGCCTGAGCGGCTCAAACACATGATGTAACCTTTTAATTAAAAAATTTTCCCTGTCGGAATATGCTGACTCAGAGTGTGATTTTTACGTTTTCGGAAGCCTAATGATCTGAACTGCACTTTCTGTATGTGAAAAGTCCAATATAACAATTTAGTTGATAAGCAGAAATTTAAATATACCGTTGGAGCCTCTCAGGCTCCACCTACGTAGTTAAAGGTGTTTCACCCACCTACGTAGTTACGGGTTACCTACTTTTGGATGTATTTTTAAAGTAATGAATGTTACTATGGAAGTATGGGGTTTCTCTCTGTGGAGAAAAAGAGGGAGGGTCTCAAAAATGGAAAAGCTGAAAAAGGATATTATTAGTGCTCTATTCAGGACAGCAGAATTTTTTGCACATATAAAAATAAAGTGACTGAAATAATCATACTTACCTTGGTACTCTAAGCAGCGCCGCGCCGCCGCCGCCGCGTGGGGGGAGGGAGCGGGGCAGTGGGGTCCTCTTGGGGTTTGTAACATGTGTACTTTTTAGAGGTACGATTGTTATGAAATTAATGCGTATTTTCGCCGTCAACTAACAAGAACCTGAAAAATAAACTCGAAGTGTCCAAGTGCTAAAGTGATGCGGGGCCCCTACAAGTTCAATTTATTAGCAAATGACAGCAAATTTATTTAAAGTCGCGCGGGGGCTCTTATGATGAAGATTTAAGCTTCTGCCAATGTAAAATTGTCACTGTGGCTCTATGTGTAATGGCTGGCCCTCCGAGTCAAAGATGCGGCCCCCCTCCCTGGGCCCCGAAATTTGTAGGGGCCCCGCTGAGACTGTTTATGTAGTGGAATTCCGCTAACGCAACCGCTTTTTCTACTCCGGCACTTCTAACCTTCGCTCCCGGCCGCACTAGTCATTGTTATAGACTTTTGGCGTTAATTTTAGCGGTCTCTAATACCCACTAAAAACTTCGATTACTTCCTCTCAGTACCATAATATACGTCCGTGTGTTTTCCCAGAAATTGCTTGTGACTTGCGTCAATTAAACCCTTATTTTGTCTGCGCAAGTGGCGTCCTCCTATTTAAATGGCGCATGTAAAGTTCGCCAACCCCTGTAAATTCCGCCCTTATTCTAGCACTCTCCATTAGTCCCAACCACACACTTTGTTTGGATCCAAAATAAGCACCACCATAACAGTTCATGTGAATCCTGTTAATAGCTGCTTCACCTTATCGTATTTTTACCAATATTAATTTTTAGCATGATCAAACTTATAGGCAGCCCACGTAATATTGACATTCTATTGTGGATGACTATGCATAACAGTATCTGAGCTACCTTATCAACTCTGCCGTCAGATGTAAGAAGACCGTAACTCAACAACTACTAAGGGCGAAAGTCGCATGCACGCCCTGCACTAATCTCCTCTGGGCCATGGTGGATTAGTGCACGGCATGCATGCGACTTTCGCCCGTACTAGTTTTTGAGTTACGGTCTTCTTACAACTGACGGCAGAACTGAAGAACCCACACCTCCGAGGGTCGATGTGCTACCGGGCAACTCTACGGGAAGGATACTCTTTTCTTTTCCAATAATTTCATCGATAAACGAGGAGAGGATTTCCCCTCAATCAGAGGTATTTGCGCAATATTTACTTAAGGAGATAAATATTGCATGGATACCATCATGTATGTGTTCCTTTCAAAGCTGCACTAAATTCGTGCTCTCTAAAAAGCAGGCACGGAAGTAGCTCTTTTGTGCTCTTTTCTGAGAAGGAACGAACCATGTTAAGAAGGCCTAACGTGCCTTTTAAATGCAATTTACAATTCAAAGGGGGCACATTTGCCTTCTAGGGAAAAGGGACAACGGCTACTTTTGAGTTTTAGCATTCAATTCAGAAGATATATTTAAGAATGTAGCTTTTTTTTAAATGTCACTTATTTCTGACATTGATATCTAAAACATTAACAGCAATATTACTCTATCACGGCCTGTTCGATAACATAACCTGCTCTACGTGACTCAAGTAGGCCTACAGATCTGAATGGCCTTGATTATTGTCCGTAAACAAATGAGCATTAAAAATTCAAACGAAAAGTCTTATTTTCGAAATAATTACGTTAGAAATTGTGTAATCTGTAATGCGATCTTTGACAAGTATTTTCTGATGGTCACGTTCGTTTTCTAATAGATAAATATTACAGGCTCCTACAGAAATGTTTGAGTCCATTAATAATGGCTAATGAAATATTCAAACTTCAAACAGGTGTGGAGTTAAAAGTATAATGCAAAAGCAACAGACTTATAATTTTGTGCAAACGGTGCAAAGCCGGTTGTTTTGAATATGTCTTTTTAAACTCATCCAAACGACGATTTACACTGATCATCCGTGTCATTTTCATTGTGAAAATCCTCCTGGAAGACTTCTCTAGGAAAACGGTGTTTATATAGTATAGACCACTCTCAGACGGTTGATATATGGAGCGGACTATGTCCCCTACTTGCCAATTGTGGTTGTTTATAGGTATTTTCTAGATACTTATCTGTCGAGGATCCAAGAAGACGAGAAAAAACACGTCTCTCCCTCTCTAGGATCAAAATCCATTCTTACACTTTTTCTGACCTCTCTCCACCTGGCTTTTCCATCCTTACGAATCGCAGGAAAAAGTTACGCTATTATTGGAGTATTAGTTTCTTGTAAAGCATTGTATTTCTAAATGCGAGTAGGCCTATAGATCAACTTGGATCTTATTACAGTAATTTATTCCACTTTTGTTTCTCTTCCTAAGACGTGGCCCTCGTTACTCAGTTGGAAAATGAAGTTGCTCATTAAATACCCTGCCTAAATTAACATGATTCCCTATTCGGCTACTATTATGGATTTTGCTTGCGTGTTTATGTGCGTGAATGTTTATTCTTCGTCATCGGGACATTCAAAATCAAGCTCCTAGGGAGTATTATATAATCCACTAGTAATGATTTCCTTTACAACTAAGTAATGTGGGTCATTGCTAATGGCCACTAGTCAGGAAGAAGTCGAGAAATGATCCCAGATATCCAATTTCGGTCATACGTCTTCCCTGCTAATACGAGACGGCCAAACTCCCCCGATAGCATGAACCCTGTTACTATAGTAATTACCAGATGAAGGAGCCGCATTGTCAGTAGTCACTCAGAATGAAAGGTGCCGGACTCTTCCTCATGCTTCAACTGACCTCTATCGATCTGAAGCCCCCCCCCCCCCCCCGTACTATTGTAGTTGTTTCTAAGCACTAATTGCACTTTAGGATCCAAATATAGTGGCTGTTACAATAAAGTAGTCAACCCATGGCCTGGTCAGCAAGTCCATGCGCGCGCATAGTGTGTGGCTGTGAGTGTAGGTGAGTGGGTGGGTGGGTGAAGAATCTGTGTGCTGGCGGGCAGAGCGGAGTGAGTGTGGTAGTGGGCGAGCGGGCGGGCGGGAGAGCAGGCGGGAAGGAAGGAAGGCGGGCGGGCGGCTTCCCCGCTGCAGCTCGCCTTTCCTCTTCATCCATCCATCCATCCACTCCTTCGCCAAGCGGGACAGTGTCCCAGCCCTGTCCTGACAGCCTCCGGGCGCGCTTCGACTTTAACCCCGTCAACCCCATCAGTGCTCACACATGGACTACAGGATGCTTCACTCCGTCCTGTTTGCCACCATGGGACTCCTCTACGCCTACAACGTCATCGGATACTCAGACGACGAAGGAACGGGTAAGTCCCACCTGTTATGGGTCCCATTAGTCCTGCCGTTTTACGAGGACTTTGAATTATTCAAAACTAGCGCTCATTTCTCCCGACTAGTAGAACCATATAGTCGGAGAAGAACGCGACTCGGCATTACCCATGTACCATGCGGCTCTTGAGCTTGAGGGGGGGCGCTGCATGATTGTCACGGCATGTTTGCCACACTTTTATCTTCACGCGGATAAGACGCTTCAATTAGTCGACGAACGCGAATGTTCCACTCCAGTGCTGACAGCCGGGAATCAATTTATTTAATCGTTTTTCGCGGTACGGTACCCAATTCGCGGAGTGAGCCGTTCTGTTTGTAAATCCCGTAATGATGACACCATTGCTGGAGCAGAAAAAATACACAGCGGGACAGAGTTAAAAGGGTGGAAAAAAGTGCAATCTGAGGGGGAAAAAAGACGCATTTTGATCCAATTGGTTCGACACAAGGACCTGTGCGTGCGGGAGAGTGAGAGAGTGAGTGAAAGAGTGAGAATGGGCGTATTTGCCTATGTCGTGTAGTCCCTTTAGGGGCTCATGAAATCTTTCGTGGCAACCACAAAAATGGAAGGTAAAGTTTTTTTTTCAGCCAAAAAACCACAATATTATACAGTTCTGCGATAAATTATTGCCAGGTTCGTGACTAGCTTCTCGCACTATTTTTTTTTTTGGTCCCTTTCTTCACCGTTTTAGAATCAAATGTTGACATCCAACAGTGCGATTTTAAAAAATGAAACCGGTTTTTACGACTTGAGTCTGTACTTGTGAAGCGAATCAATACTTGCCTCTTTGCTATGTTCTGTGCGATAGTATTTGAAGCCGGGAATATTTGAGGAGTGAGGCGGAGCTGAGATGTGTTAAAGTGGAGGGAAGTTTTGAGCTGGTGTTTTGGCTTGAAGGGAGTCTGTATGAAGTTTGAGAGTTCTTTTCCTTGGAGCAACCTTTCTGTTGGAATTTTTATTATTATTCCGGTGGATACCGTCACGTTTGGTGCGGTCTGTATTATTTTTATTTCGCCTCTTAGCCGTCAGGATTTTTTGGGAAGGACCTACCCACCCACCTCCCATAGTCCTCCACCTCGGGCCCCCATTGCTTTGCCATCGACCCCGCCCTGTCTTTTTTCTCACCTCGTGAAATTGCTGGTATTAGAGTGAGGCAGTAATTTTCTTTGAAGACGGTAGCGAACGAGGGGTTTATGACTTTAGCCCTCACTTTGGCACAATTACTTTCGGCGCAATTACATTAACGACTGGATTCTCTTCCACGCCCCCCTCAACCCCTCCTTCGACTCAGCCAAACTAGTGACCCACCAGACGGGGCAAAGTGATTTTGTTTGTTGCAAATGAGTGACTAGTTTGGACTATTTCTGGACCGCAAACTTCTTCATTTAGCTAGGGAGTATTTTATTTTTAAACCTGTCAGGTCTGGAGTAATAGGGGTCCTCGGGTCGGTATATCCGGGAGAATAACAATTTCTTGACGGTGTTGGACATGCTAGTAGTAGTGTCTAGTGAAAATGACTTCCAATGTACCTTTCTAAAAAGAGAGACATTAGCAGACCCTAATTTCTTTCTTTATTGGGTTAGTGCACCGCCCATTTGATGGGCATATGGCACGGTACCTTTATTTGCTGTTTATGGTACACAAGCATGGTCCTTTTCCGTAACGCCCGGGTACCGCGAGCGAGGAAGGATTTTCTGGGAGGGGAAATGTGCAGGTGCGAGTGTGAGTGCAATGTCGTTTTGTGCAGACCCCTGGATGGGTAGTCTCGAGGAATCCCACCCGAGACGAAGCCAGAGACAACGAAACTCCACACGAGATGAGAAAGGGAAAACCCGGCTTGGGATCGAACCTGGGACCTTTCCATCGGTGGGCGCAAGCGTTACCGCTGCGCCACTCCGCCTCCCCTTACCCTAATATTATGGTCAATTAGGAATTTTGAAAATCATAATATGAAAACTTGAAGTACACAAAGATCATATCAAAATTCTGTAAGAGATATTACGCTCCTTAAAAATTCATCCCATAAGGGATAATGCAGTCATTATACTTCAAACTCTCATATCACAAAATCAGTCCGGTGTGACTCTGATCATTCTGTAATTAAAGTTTTCATTTGCAAGGTGAAATGACAAACGGGTCAGTAATTGCCGAGTTTAAGCCTCCATCCTAACACGAGGATCAGATGATGACACCATATTTCTAATTCAAAAGTTTAAGTTTAATTAAGTTTTCGGAGGAACAACGGGTGAGAAAGGATCGGACAGTGCAGGCTCCTGTAGGCTACATATGCCCTGACATCTGTGATTTGAAAGTGGAGCTCTTTCCATGACAACTCTCTGGAACACACCCAATCAGTTCACAGTAGTTTCGATTTTATCATGAACGGTCGCTCACAACCGATTTTTTATCTCTCAGAAAATAATAAGGAAAAAGAAGTGAAGACTACTAACATAATTCGCAGTGACTTTTTGTTGACTGTTATTCTTAATATCAATGAACAATATAGAAGGACTAGTTGGTGTGTCAAGTGCAGGTTCCTATTGAAAACGGGTTGTTTCATCGTTGCTAGAAAATCCAGGCAAAAATGCAAGCACACGTCCTATTAGAAATGCATCAATCGGCCATCAGCAAAAAAAAGAACAAAGGTGAAAATGAGAGCTGTCGACTTTTCCTTCCTATTCGATGCATCGAGTAGCCTACTTGACGTCACATGATTGATACGACTTTGGCTATATCCCGTGTTTCCACCTGCAGTGCAGCTAGTCCCCAAAATAATACCCTCCACCCCTTTGCACCATGCCAAGGACCCAAGTTTGAACAGCTTGCTGGAAGAAATGCTTCCGATAGGGACTTGGATTCCGAGTGAAGACATAATGCGGCTAATGAAGTGGGGAGTAAGATAGAGGCGGGCTGGGAGATTATTTCCAATCGATCCACAAACCAGGCTTGCAGTGATTGATGGTTTTGTCATTGACCTCTGTGCGCCGCCGAGGAGTCAAGAGAAAAATGCCTTTCTTCCCGGACGCCATTTTGCACCGCCATGTTGGCAGGTGAATCAAAATAAAAATGGCTGGGCCCGCAATATCTAGGGAGGTCACTAGGATGAGCCAGCTGAGCCCAAGTATGGCCAAAAAATTGTTGCATCCTCGCCGGCTTGTGGTTTAATTTCCTCTGCCATACTGTGCGATTTTTTCTGTCGCTACCTTCTCTCGCTTTTTTTTGGCGACTGCGCCCTCGATTATTTACGCGAGACAAGTGTATTCAGGTCTTGAGAGGGGCCTAAGGAAGCTGAAATGATGGCGCAGGGTGGCTTGGGAAAAAAGAAATGTGGCTCATATTTTGCGGCCAGGGAAGAGTTGACTGGTGCTGAATTCACACTTCTAGAAAAAAAAGGATATATAAATGCTGGACTGCTTTTCTAGAGCCTTGATACTATACTGTCTGCGGTTCCATATGGAGGGGGAAAAAATCAGTTTTATTTTAAAATTGCAATTTCAATTTAGTACCACAAATTAGTCTTAAGTCACACCCTGTTCATCCCACGAATATTGCCTAACCACAGCTTGAGTGCTAGTTGAAAGTTGCGAGTGGAAAGTTCTGATTACTACAGGGTGCATCAGAAGTGGCTTCACATACCTCCAGCCCGGCGGTCCTTATCCCTCACCGCAAAGCTCGACCACAGTCCGCCTGCAACGAGTTTCCGTACGTCAATAGTAACGTCAAGTGTTATTGCCTCGTCGTGACAAAAAATGCACCTCGGGCGCTTGTACAGTCAGGGCCGAGGAACTCCTTCTGTACGGGGTATCGATTGATTAATTCTGGAAGGCGGGGGTGAGAAGGAAGAAGGGTTTGGAGGAGGAGGGAGGGGGGGGGGGTAGAATTCTCCATTTGTGCCGCTTTGCAGCCCGCCTGAATAAGTGACGTGCCGAGCTTTTATGAACTGAGAAAAGGGCTTGTCATTAAAAATGCAGGGCGGGACTTTTGACTGACGAAACTGATGGACATAACCCTATTTTTCCACTCATCTTTGGATTCTTAGGACATAGAAAATGGTGGTGGCCAACTTGGCCAAATTGGCCGGCTTATTGGCCGCATTTTGCACAAACAGCCCACTTGTTTCTGGTTGTTAACAAGGCTTTAATGGGGGGAGGCAGAGTGGATTTTCAGGCGGAGGGGCTTTAAGGAGCTCGCCGGAGATTAATGTTAGCCGTCGGATGATGAATAGGCCGGCTTCACAGGGGAATCAGCAGGCGCCAAGAGAAAAGAGGGGGTGGCCTATGCCTGCAGTGTCCGTGCATACAAGGTTTTATCAAAAAAGTGTCTTGCCAGCTAGATGACGCTCAGTCGCGATAATAGTTTACGGATCTGAAAGTAGATGGCGTGACACGAACCAGGCCACAGTGTTAGGAAGCAGTAATTTTCAATACAAATATACGGTACTGTATATGATCCGGATCTGATATGGGCGTTTGAATAATACTCGGTGAAATACTCGAAATCCAGCGGGAGATAAAGGGTTAAAATCAAAATTTTGCTGTTAATTACTGAATCCGGCTCAATTTCTCCCAATGACACTTTTCTAGTAATCAAGATTGAAGTGGTGACAGGTGACACTAAAATGCCAATATTTTGCATATGTCAACCCTACAGCAAGAGTGAGAGACAACTCATTTAAAAACGAGTGGAAGGAGTGGAATTTTTTTTTGTCGACTGCATAGGCTCAGAACAAGGGAGCCAATTTGCCATGCACACGGGGGCCCCCATAGTTTTTTTTTCGGCCTTTTTCTTCTGCGCCCTCCACTTCCAAAAATGCTCTCATGCTGCCAGTTGGATCTCAAACATTGATTCCTTTTTGGCTGCTCTCCATTTTCTTTCATCTGGACAAGTTATCGGCTCAGGCTGGCTTTTGTCAGTGGAGGTTTTTCCTAACTGCATTTATGTGGGCGAGGAAAAAATTTTTTTGGAGGAGGAGGTGGGGGGCTAGAGAACTAGTCCCGGCGAAGATTGACGCGAAGAGAATTGTTGATGGGGAGCATGTGAACCGCCCAAATGCACTTTTGGGGGAAGCGAGAAATAAATATGCGCAGTGTGTATTCCCTTCAGGCGCAAAAGAGGAAATTGGAGGGAAAATTGAGAATGGGAGCCTAGACTCTTTTGCATGCTCGCACAAAAAGAGAGACGGTGGCATTCTTATTGTATTAGGCAGCTTGAGCGAGTAGAAAACGTTCTAGCTTCAAAACTAGGCGGTCGAGTTATCTTGACTAGTGAAATGGCAGAGTTTGCCACTTGGAGGGGAAGGGAAACATGACACAGGCTTTACACAACAGCCCTTTCAACCTTTAAAAACAAATAGATTGAAAAATTAAAAAGTACCATTTCCTTTTATTATTCCTGCGTGATGAAATACGACTTTAAAATATGATTTCTCATTATGGCAGAATTTTTTTTCCACGGCTGTACTCCATATATGGACTCGCATGATGCAATTCAACATTTCATTTTGCCTTGGCAGAGATAATAACGGCAGAGCAGTAATGAGATGCATATATGCATTAGAGAGAATGTAAAATAAGAGAGAGGTTCTCGTATGGCGAATACTATTTGCAAGTTAGGACTCTACCTGTACATATTACTAGGGCCGAGATGGCCTATACTACTGGTAGGATTTTTTTCCCTTGTCGATCACATTTTGGGGTTGTCTGACTTGAAGCCACCGTGCGCCGCATCTTGGCAAAACCTTGTTAGCTCTCGCAGATCTGATTATGTTAAATACTGTATTATTACTGCTGGGGAGTTTATATGTTGAAATTATCGCAGTGGGTAATTTGATATGAATGTGGCTTGTGGGAGGGCAATAAGAGGCGTAAATGAATTAGGCGGAGGTAGTTTGTGGGCGTCGGGGATGTTGGCGGCAGTTCTGCAAGGAGGAAGGAAGCTGCAGGACTCGCCTGATTAAGTCGGCCTGCAAATATTCCCTTTCCCAACACCTGGGAGGAAAACCCATATCTACACACTTCAGGTGCTGGCCCAGTTCCACCCACAAAAGAAAGTCGAAAAAGAGCGACCAGTATTGTTGCAGGTCGATCACACGAGTAGTGGTTAGCGGGAGCGGTGTTGAGCAGAATTATTGGTCAATTGTTGACTAATTCCATCAGGGCACGGCTGGACGGACGCCAATAAGCGTTCTTTTGTTATTAATTGCAGCGGTTTCGCACCTAGTTGAAAGTCCACTCGACAGGAGTGGGTCCGTGTTTTACCCACACTATCCGGCATTCCCTAGGGTTATAGGCAGTGCACTCTTGCAACACAGGTACCTATTATCCTTTTCGCTGAAAAGTGTTTTTGCAGTCGCACGCTTCACACTTCCGGACCGATGTGAAAGGAACTTGGCGGAAGGAAATTCAATCTCGGTTATCTTCCAGTCGCGGCAATGCAATGCTCACGTTCTGCTTTCCACATGAATGAGGCTGTGGAAAAGTCGACCTGGTTACAATCATACTGCACGCACTCGAATCGTTTTTCATGGGGCAGCCGGGAAAACAGGTCCAGCCGCTCTCTTCCATTTGTCATCATTGCAGCTATTACTATTCTGACTGCTAGAGACCCGAGCCTGGCCACAGCACTGAGTGCGGACTCAGCAGGGAATGCTATTCACAAATCATGCACTCTTGACCATCTATATCGCACTTTTGTCATATGGGTCTAGGAAGGTGTCTCACCTGATGCAATTGATGCTCACTTGCAATATTGAAAATTTGGAGGTACTTAAAGCTCGTTGGCGCTGGAAATAGGGGCCGTGCAATAACAACGCTCGTTCGGGCCCAATTGTGCGTTATGAAGATAAATGGGGGGAGCTTATTTTTAAATTGGGCTATTTCACTTCCACCTAATTTCTGGAAAATCCACTCCGTCTGTACAGGATGTTGCAGAATTCAATATAGATGTTTTACATCGGGCTTTACTTTTATAGGAAGTAACGGCCTATTTTAGCATTGATTTTCTCACACATAGCCGAACTAGCCAGATTTATTATGGTAGACAAATAATGCTGCATTATTTCACATTAGCTGTAAATGGAAAATCTCAGATTACGTGAAATGTGGAACACTCAAAGCCCCTGCGATGTAGGCAACTCTGTGACCAAAAGAGGCGCTTGGGTTTCAAACGTTTCAGGATAACCTCAAGGTCAGTCCCGACACTTTATGGGCTCAAGCTGAGAATTTACAGCGAGCGTGCCGGTACAGTACGTGCTCGACATTTTGCGGCAGAAAAACCCCCGACTATACCGCCGAGTCACTGGTGACTTGGCAATGACATAAATGCGATAGCGGTAGGTGAGATAAGTCAAATACAGTTGAGGATTTTGCAAGATAAGCTGTACAAAAAAAATACCCTTTCATTCCGGGTGCTTTGCTTTGTCGCCCCGAATTCATTCATTGATCGTACTTTTCTTGCATGAGATGTCATTTCCCCCCC
>JYFJ02000340.1:87020-120060 GCA_000934665.2 Catajapyx aquilonaris | reverse complement strand
CCCCTTATAGCGTGTAGCCATATGAACCCTCTTGTGCAAAAATGGTCGGAAGAAAACAAATTATGGCCATTCATCTCAGGGTAAGGTAAAAAAAAAAAAAATCGATTTGGCCGGAGTTTTTCGTACATAATTGTACGCTCCAGCCTTCATGCCCACAATGGTTGTGTGTGGAGCAAAGTTCCTGTGACACCTCCGATTCTCACTAAACAAATACCCGGTCATGAACGCTACACTGAGCCTGTGAAACATTGTTGCCTCCAATAACACGCACCTAGGGTACCAGGCATGCACTGCGGGCAGAAGGTTGGACGGTTTCTTGCTTCAACGCATTGTATCATACTTGCATAAACTCCCAAAGGGCACCGTTGAAAATGGAAAGCAAACATTTCTGACTTGTGTCACATCAGTATAGTTTACCCTCCAAGCTGCCTCCGGGCTTCCATGGCATTCCGGTTTCGTTGTTGCAGTCCTAAGTTTACACTCACAATAACTGTGAGGACCTCTGAATCAAAAGTGGAGGGGCAAATACCTGGCGAGTTACTAGCTTGACTTGACCTACCACAGTACCGCGTCTGCCAAAATAATAGCTATACACTGGTACACACGACACAGGTGCAACTTTGCTGTGATTTGTTAAATTACCCCGAGGCTACCTGGCCTGTTTTTGCTCCTGGCTGATTGGACCCTAGCGGTCATGGCAGTGTTATCATTCTTTTATTAGATTTGAGCGTTAATTATGAAACTTGCCCAAAAGGCTCTAAATTTTGAAAGGGGCTGCACTTCGCATTACATTCTACTACAGCTTGTGAAGGATGCAATGATGGGCATGTAAACAAAAAATCGTCTTTCAAAAGCTTAATCACGAGTGAAGAAATAAAATATTCAAAGAAAGTGTGCCATTTTAAAGTCAAACAATTTTACATGTAGTACTGCAAAATGTGGTCAAAAATTAACCAGACGACATTAGGCATATATGTAATGAGCCACCGCTCATAAATGCTATTGTACGTATTAAAGATTTATTTTCAAGTCGCCACATTTCTGTGGCAATGGCCTGGTGGGAATTTCCGCTTATGTATGGCAGTTCTGTATGGTTACCAATGTATATACACTTCTGGATGAATGACACTAAAAGCGGAGTAGCACCTTTTAAATCCTCGCTCATTTTGTACTACATATTCCACAAAGGGATTTTCCCGGAGGCGGGGGGTATGATCCCAAATAATGTGGAATATACTTGTACACTTGCCCAAAGCCACAGCGAGTGACAAAAATTTCACATGATAATGAACACGGATTATGAAACACTCGCATAAAATGCCACATCACTAGGTTATCTTTGAAAGGAAAAGAATAGGGATTTTTAAACTGGCGTGGTGTGTCATAATTTATGTAACACTATCTTTGGATATTAAGTATGAGGAAGGGTAGTACTGAAACATCATTAAACATGTAACTCCATTTCGATTACTGACTAAAATGCAGTTTGATTTGTCTTAATTTGTCTTTGGTTCACGATGTTGCTCTAAGACTGTACCACTACACGACAAGGGTGTTACAGGCCTTGTAATTGCCGCAAAGAAACGAATTACTCTTGCCTTATATCGAGCATTACGGCCACTTAAAAAACCTTTCAACGTCAAGAATTACGTAAAACAAAACAAAAAATACCGAAGTCGGATGATCAGAAACGTCATTGTGTTGTAGATACATTTCTGCACCTCCGGGCAAGTAAAGCTTTGTTTTATGCAGCTCACTATTAGAGTTCAGTCCTTCAGGCTATATAAAAGCTATGGATTAATTCGACCCATGTTTACAATGATTATTACATACACCTGGTGGCAAGATATAGGAAATATTCACAACACCTTTTTAGAGCTTAGCGCTGTAAGTAAGCTGTACTGACAAGTGAGACTACATTTCATGGAAATGTCGCATCTCCGGCTTAATAATTTGTTCATAATGAGCCAGGTAGCCAGGATTTTCTGGATAGCATGTACGGAAGTGCAAGGACAAATCTTTGCCTTCGATGAGCTCGTAGCTTGGTTTTTGGACTCAATGAATTTCACTTGTATGCCCAAAATATTTTTTCAATCCAAAATCAAAGGACATGCAATATTATAGTACCATAATAAGAAGCATCTCCTTTAACTAGCAGTTGCTGCTCTGCAAACACTTCGTGTAATTAATTTTTATATTTACTCCTGAGGGCTAGTTTGCCAAACACTTCAGGCGTGAAATAGGTGACTAATAAATGCTAATTGGCAAAAGCAAATTTAATAGCGTTGCACTTTTGTTACATATCCATTGACCAAACTATCTACTTAATTCATGTCCTTAGAGCAGCTTTCTACAAGTGCATGAACACAATGAACGAGAAAACAATACGGATGTGCGGTACACGTATTTGTTTAGGCGGATCGGAGGCGAAAACGCGAGTAAAATACTGTAGGTATATCCAATTAGCGGTACAGTATCGCTAGAAGCAGCCGACTCAAAAGGAATAGCTAACGAAAAACAAACGCGTGCAGAAGGGCAAGGCGGGTAACGGAAGCAAATTATTCCGTTTCGGATGCAAATGAGAAGTCCTGCAGTCCATCTTTATTTCGAAGGGGGGCCAAGGGGGGCCAAGGGGGGCCAAAGCCGTGGGGGGACAGGGGGGGGGGGTGAAACGCCAAGTGCGAAGACTGTTATTGGCGGCTTGAGTCTGCTCTGCTGCTTGTGCTGCCAATCGATCTTGCACTGCTGATCCGCCCCCATCGGCTCTACGAATTTATATCCCCCCCCCCCCGAATCCCAGCTGCAATCGACATTATGCAACCACTTGCCCATTTTACTACCTGCTAATTTGGTACAGGCTCGACTTACGTACGTGGATAGTTCTTCAAACGTAAGTCGAAGAGTTATTCCGAAACCACAACACTTTTCTGGCTTCCGGATCCAGACGTAAGTCGAGACCTGCTTCGACTTACGTCCCATTGTACAGGGGCAGACCAAAGATTTGCAATCGGTCAATACCATGGTATGTAGGAATGCGGTACGACGAGACTGGCAAAAGCTGGATGCTGCAGTCATTTCGAGTGTCTGCCTGGCGACAATTCGCCAATTTGGCCCCAGCGCCAAACTCCCTGGTCGCTTTTTCCTGAAAACGCACTCTGGTCGCTCACGCATCCAAGCTTCATTTTTTTGCTAGAATTCTGGACAGAGCTTTGTTGCGAGCTGTTTTTTTTTTTTTTTTAAAAAAAAAGGGTGGACCCGTTTCCAGCAATGCGGAAGATGAGACATGACCCACAGATGCTGTGGAACCCTCCAAGCCTTAGATAGAAGAGAATGCTGCCGGAAATGGGGAGCCCAAATTTTGCTACACAAAATGTGATTTATGGCACGTCTTTTTCCTAGCTCGACACACAAAAAAAAGGACCGTGGGAGACAAAAACACGCTCGTGAATGTATTCTCCGCCATTAATGACCTGCAACATTCTTCTTTTTGCTTTGAAATTCTGCCAGCAGCCGAGGGCAAGCTTCCACTTTTAGTTGGACTCCACCACCTGGAATTTATTAAAATGGCACTGTGCTCATACCCTCGTATACTGCACCTTGATGTTATTGGGTGGTTTGGAGCGTGACAATGGTGCATACTGCACACGGTTGACAACCTAGCTGGCTGTAAAAGAAGAATTGTTAACCATTGGTCATCTGGATGTACACGCCTGGCCTCAAAAGGGTGGGCCCATTGTTTACTACTACAAGGGGTCCCAAGTGACAGGTCTTAGTTGTCCATCTATCATATCTGAAGTGTCCTCGTCGGCCATGACAGTCGGGAACAAGTGTCAAAGACGGCGGGCCGGTTTGTATTATAGCATTCAAAGTGTCCAGACTCGTGGTATTCTGCACAAGCTGACACCCAGCCATCTATGGAGCAAATCGAGCCTGGCGGCAAAGACAAAAAAATAGGCGTAGATCTAGTGACAAGAAGGGCGAAACTGTGCCATTAAAAGAGGCCGCCTTTGCTATAGCTGCGGGCGAACTGACACCAGAGTCTGCGGGTACAGAATCGCATTTAGATTCCGGGCAAAAGGTAACGGGTCCCCAAATTGGCCAAATAAGAGTCAGCCTGGTGATGCAGGCAAGCACTAGACAAGTACAAGTCTGTGGGGTGTGCGGGCAACAAAAAAGGTTGTTCAAGGAGAAGAAAAGCATGGATCGATCCTCTGCCGCCAAAAGGCGGATGCCGTGACCGTAGGAGGTCATGCATGCCCAACCTCCAGTTTGACTTCTTACACGTCATTTTGTGGTCAAGATGCAACACCCTCTGGGGGGTATACGCAAAAGAACCGCAGGGACGGATACGTGAAGATGGTGGCACCAAGGGAACACTTTCTTCTCGGGAAATGAGGACACTCGAAAAGAAAGAAAAGAAAAGCTGGGAAAAGGCGAGAGGAAAAGTGGGCAGAGCTCTTTGGAGCGAGCAAGGCGTAAGTGATGGGGCGCCTCAGTTGTGTTAATTAAGATTAGGAAAGGTTTCCTCAGTGACAAAGTGCCTTGGCCCAAGTGGATGGGAACCAAAGTTGCAACAAGTTCTTCCCTAGCATCTTTGCCACCTCCATTTGTTTCCCTCGCATCTTTTGTCGCCTTGCACTTGGCCGGAATTTCCATAACGACTTCTGGGTGTTACACCCCCCACGCCTCTTTCTATTATTGGTAGTGGCTCACTTGTCCCTATTCGCCTTATTCGCCTGTATTACCTGAGACTAATAGGTTACTTGCGCCGTAAAACAATTCCAACCGGAGCAGAAAAGCAGTTCGGCCAAATTAATGTCTCGTTGCAGCATACTTTCCAACTCGCTGGAGTCTGCACGGAGTTTAGTTTTCTCCTTGTTAAGGTAGGGGTGCTATCTGGTCACAAACAACTACTTTTGTAGTATAAGCTTTCTGTATAGAAATGGAGCAGTTTTGAGCAAATTAAAATCTATGATACACCGTGACATCTCACGCCTGACTTCTATAGGATCATAGAGAGATACGTAGAGGCTGCTCGTAGATAATATTATAGGCAAAGGACGGCAGTCATTTCGGTCGTGCAGATCAGTAATATTGCATGCGGATAGAACTGTTTGGTCGTACAGTAATGTCACTGAATAATGGATTTAAAAGAGCAATATTGTGCGGTTTACATTGCTAGCAGGCCTATCATACATGAGTGAAGTTTGTCGAGCGGAGTCCCAGCGTCTTTTTAAAATTCACAGGTGTTTTATATATTCAGTTGGAATTAAAATTAAAAGGGAGTGTCCCACTCGTTTTATAGCCTTTCATCCGTTTGTCCATAAAGGAATGAGCCTGCAGTGTATATGCAAATGCATGAATCTCAAGTAACTGTTTCGTGCCTAATCGGTTTCAATAGTATATGGCTAAGTAAAAATGTCATTTTGGTGAAATATTAAATTTACATTTGAATTGATAAACACTAGATCCGCTTTACTGGAGCTGCGGTGCACCCTCTAGAAAAGGTGGTTTCGTGAGAACTAGCGGCAAAAAAGGATCATTGTAAAGCCTGGAATTCTACCGCATCGAAAAAAAAAGTGATTCTATATAGTAAGGATGAAGAACATGCGTTTTGTGAATCGTAAATTTCTGATTATTTTATGACTGGAAAAAGTCACACCAAGCGTTCCACCACACTACCCCACCAGCTATCCATAAAGTGCATTCACACATCGCTTTTATGAGGAAAGAAGCCAAGGACGCGATTGCTGCACTGTTGACTCAGTGTGTTTGCAAAGGTTTGACGTTACCTGGTGGTGGGATGATGTCCCGCACGGTATTCTTTATGCAACGATATTCCTTCCGGGGGAAGAGTGTCGAGTTTGAAAAGTGTTTTGTAAATAGCTGCCGTCTACGTGCTTGTACCGTATGTACCCATCAAACTATGGTGCCAGGGTTGTTGATCAGCACAAAAGTATAAGGAAAAAAATAGTGCATGTAATAGAGTATATAGAGCGGGGCAATTAGTCAGGTGGCATGTAGTGCACAGTGTCCGTAGTGTTTAGGGTGTAGTGGCAGGTCTCTGGAGGGCAATGCTGAGTGCAGTGCATGGCGGAAGCTAGGTCCGCAGAACAATGGCGCCGTCCTGAATGAGGGAAACAAGTGGCGTCACCTGCGCTTTCCGCTTCACTTTTCTCTCCATGCCAACCTCCACTCGGGGACCTCATATAGCCTAGCCTACCCCACTAGCCACTACCCTGCACATTCGACCAGGACCCAAGTTGCAACGGACCAGGGGCTTTGGAAATTGGCCGTGCAAATAGAGTAATTTACAAGCATTACGATGCCCCAATGGTTTGCCTCAATGACGGCAAAAAGAGGAGAGAGGGGGGGCGTTCTACTCGCATTATGGCTCAGTCCTGCGATATTTTTTTGCACATTTTCCAACGAGCTCTGGTTTTGGACTGTCACGTCGGAATGGCTGTCGTAAGTCGGTGGGCCATCCTCCCCATCCAACCAGCCCCTCCAGCACATGATACTCTTCGTGAAACCGCGTCCAGGCATTCAATTCCGCTCTTACTCCTCTAACACCCGAGTGAAAATAAAAATAACAGATAAAAATCTTCTTCTCCAAGTAACTGCAGTCTGCCAGTTCATCATAATACGGCCCAGCCACCGGCACCCAAATTGATGGTCCGGTAGTTGCATGCATCCGTCCATGCCAAAACAGAAGCTAGTAAAGCCAGTGGCAGGCAGAAAATGGCGGCATAAAAATGTTGCCGAGTTTGACATGGTTATCGACGCTCGTGATGATGATTTAACTGCTAGAAAACGACGCCACGTCTGAATTCACCAGCGATGAATGATATAGGAAATGCGGGCTCTCAATTAAAACTGAAGTGCATGGGGTGTGGGGAGGTTGTTTAGGGAGCAGGCTATATGCTATAGCTGGGGGCTCGATAGTTTGCAGTGGGGTCCGCCATGTTGTTTCTCTCGCACACACGTGAGTAACGCACACAGCACGTGCTGATACCGGCTGTGGTTCAGATTGCTAGTCTGTCCACTGGAGGCCATTATTCGACGGGTGAAATAATTGTGCGCGGCACCTGCAACTCGACACATGTAATTTGTTCAATGAGCGACAATGATCGACTAATTGAATGATGTGTACCGTGCACTAATAATTGGGCAAACAAAACAAGCGGGGGTCATTTTGGGGTTAAGCGACTATAGGAAGCGAGGCGCGTGTCAATATTATACTTGATTTCGGCGGAGTCGATCGTCTCCTATAGTCGAACGACGGACGATGCGTGTTGTGTACTGGGATGCTTTTGTGCAAGTCGGCGTGGGGGTCCTCCGGGATACATCCAGGGAGATAAGAAATCCCCAAACAGTTCCGGGAAATTTTGCGTCTCATAGCCGAATGTCTCATTAGAAGGTCGTTATCAGAGCCGGAATGCAAATTAGTCTGATTGCTGTAATTATACGCGTCGGAAGCCAGAATTGATCTCGATTAACCCCAGCATTTATCAGGGAAACCATTTGCATTTCATCACTTTGCTGAGACTTGCATTGTCCACTTATTACTTCTGCACCCCTTAATAGTATTCCTATTTGCAAAAACACGGCATATAAGTACCTCATCGAACCTGGACTCAAGAGGGAACAAAATGACTGACCAGTCCAAGTCATTGAAATTCTGTGTCCCTTCAAGGAAAATACCAAGTTGGAGGGATCTGGCCCCGACATTTATCTACCTGATTGGGTAACCTGTGATAATGATGACAGGCCTTTATTTGGGCAATTGCGAGAGTAATGAGGGCCGCACCGTTATTACACAAGCGTATAATGTGGGCGGGTGGGGGAATAAGTGTTGCGAAAGTGGAGAGCCCTGTGGGACAAGCTCTAATGGGCCGGAAAGGGTGCGTCAGGACCTCGGTGTAATTGGACCGAGTCCTCATTACTAAAGAGCCCGAGACGAAAAACACACACCAAAGGGGGAGAGCCGTAGGGGGCACGAAATGCACACAAACAAAAAGGAAAAGCCCGCGATTGTGTTAGGAGGGAGGGGGGGAGGGGGATGAAAAACTTGCGAAATGCAAATTCGAAATTTTTGGGGATGGATTTATATTCAGAATTAACATGGATATGGGCCTGATTGCTCCGGGACAAGATATACTGCGTGATCCCCGCACTTTGGGGTCGTACGGGTGGCGGGGATAAGAGCAGGACTGGGCTGGCTTGGCTTGCCTGGCCCTCCGCCAGCTCCAATTGCGCGCGCGCCACGCTCCTCGTAATTAAACCCGCCGCACTGCCTCCTACTCTTCTACACTACGTGATTCTACTTCATACACACTCTAATGCACACTAAACACTACAACTCTTATTGGTCTCCACAACGTATGATGCTGCTATTGTCAGCCCGGATGCTCGGTATGAATCAGTATTATTGCACTTTACTAACGTCAGGCTATTAGGACATTCACGCTCTAATCATCTCCACAGGAGCCAGATTAACAAGGGTGTCAATAAACTTCCTTGATAGAAGGCAATAATTTTTAAAAATCATTTACGGTTTCGAGAACTATCCATGCAACTGGCATTTTACAATGTGCTATCCTGACGCATCTTCAGACTTGCGAACTGCTTTGTGACTCTCGGGAGAATGGGTCCATGGCCAGCACTTCACCATGTCCATCCTCCTTTGTGGGTACAACATATCTGACGTCCTCTGCTGCGCTGACCTGCCACTCCAGGGACCCAGTACCAGCAGGTGTGTCAGGTCTGGCACTGAGTCCCTGGGCAGTGGCAGCAGTCCACTCCTGCTGTTTCGGCCATTTTCTTCTCTGGCCGACCCGCGACGGTCCCCCTCCCGCCCCTGAGAGTGCTACCAGTTCCGGTGGTTCTGAGGATAAAAGTGATAGATAGTGGGCGTGACCCGGCAATCTGCGTTTGTTCTTTGTTATTGCCAAAATGGTTTCCTTCCAATAATGAATAGCAAATTACCAATAAGCTTCTTGAGTGCGTTTTTTTGTTCTTCAATTTCTAGAGAGAGAAAACTGACGTAATAGAGTATACTCATGGCGGTGGGAGAGTTAATACAGTAATACAATCTGCCCTTAAAAGCCTAATGCGTATTTTTATTGGACTACAGTATACTTTTACGTTATAACTGTCCTATTACATTGTTAATTTTGTTTGTTGGTCTCTTAATGTGTGTAATTTGTACATTCAACTTATAAGGAGACCTACGTGAATAAGTTTAAAACTTGTATTACAGAGTGGTAAGTTCGGTTTGTCCCCATGTTTCTCTTCTCCACGGTGGGACGGACGGAAACCCAATTACTGTGGATTAACTGGGTTTAACTATAATAATAATAATAATAATAATAATAATAATAATAATAATAATAATAATAATAATAATAATAGTTCATCAAAGAGATCTTATTGTTGGGATGCACCAATCATCACGGTCCGCGCAAATCAATGTTTGGTAGGCTATAGCCCAACTGCAAAGACTGAAAGCAAAGAGAGACAACGAGGCTAATGTGACATCAGCTTCATACTGAATATGAATATAATTTTTTGCATATCTGCAACGCGACCATAATTTATCTAGCGATTTTGCGGTAATGCAAATTAGTTTGAATCCCGCTCCATAGATTTTCTTACCACCTTATTACTGTACATGTCTCATTTTTTCACTACAACACTATCCCAGTTTATCTCTCCGTAAAATGATAGATGGACACAGACATTTTTTCGCAAAGATATGCAATGCACTGGTGAGTGAAACATTGCGCACCGTAATACTTCCAACCAAACGGTGGACTTCCTCACAAGGTCGGTATTATTTATTTTGTCTTCGAGTCATAAATTTCTGCTGACGACAGAATCTAAATGGCGTGTCAGATTTGATGTATGCAGTCGACTCTGAACAAAGGAAGGTGGGCGCTGACATATTGGAATGATTCGGAAATGGGCAAGGCGTAGATTTCTTAATGCGGTACTAGTGGTCCCCGTCAGCACCGACTGCTGATGAAAAACCAATGAAATAAAGGATGCAGATGAACAACGTGTTGATTTCACTTCAGGGGACAATGTCTGAAGAATTGTCGCCAGTCCCTGCGTCGATTCCTCAATCAGGAGATACAGGTAATCTCCGACATACGTAGATCCGGACATACGTCAAAAATTTCCGACATGCCCCTAAAGTCTCAGAATTGACAGGGGACTGCCGGACAGTGTAAACATCCAGGTATTTTCCAGGTCGTTGAAACCTGAAAAGGGAACCGAATATGGTGATGGGTGCGGAGAAAAGGCACGTGCCGCGTTGCTTTCACCCCAACTTTTTTTGACTCTCCGTGACGTATAGTATATTTGATTGGAACAAATTGGACGGCTGCAGGGGTGAAGCAAACAAAGGTCCTGTCTGGAGAGGATAAAAAGGAGCGCGCGGGCTGCTGAAGACTGGAGGCTGCGAAATTTCTTCGCCATAAATCTGCCGCCCAGATAAAACACTGCACAATGTGGATACTTGTTGGAGGTGTCAATTCTGGAGATATACGAAGCTTACTGCACCACTTGTTTTTCTCTTTGCACACACCCCCACCCCCACCCCCACCCGCTCGATGGAGGAGAAGGTCCACTTCTTTTGTGGTTGTTTTGCACCGGGCTTTTATAGCAAGGAGACTGCGCAGTCAGACGACACGTTCTGCGGGGATCTGAAGTGCCTCGCTTGACTCGGTTCATTTGGACCGTTTTTTCAGCCACTCAACTGCACCTCAGTCACGCCCATCTGTCTCGTCCTTTTTGGTCAAAAACAAATTATTTTCAGTTTGTTTTACCTGATTCTGGGAAGGATCACTTCCTATAGGACACTTGTCAACATGAGTTCTTCAATGAACTCGAGTCAGAAATGCTAACAAGGTTAGGTCATGAAGTGCTGGTACCGTAAATATTTCGATTCATTTCTGTAATGACTGGGAGTGTATGCTCATGCATTTGTAGTAGGTACATGTACAACAGCTATTGTAAACCAAGTTGGGTTGCATGCAGCTCTGAAATTATTCCTTTCTATAGGGTCGGATTACCACAGAGTGCTTGTCCTCTTCCTTGCTTCCTCCTCCTGCAAAATGCAACGGTAGCGCATCGGCTACAATTTGCCATTCAAAGGTCTCTGTCAAGGTTGGGGAGTGGAGTCTCGTTACATATGTATATATCCAAGTTGCCGCTAGTAATGAGGAGGGGAACTGACTTGGAGTGAAACTTATCTTAAAATGGATCCGGAAAGAGCACTTCAAAGGGGCAGCACTTTGCGCACGGAAATACATGCATTTGAGTCTCTTACAAGAGGGAAAAGTCACGCCTCAAATGGCAATGTAGCTGTGTTTTACTTGAACTGTTTGCAGTGTTGCCATATGTTATGGAGAAATCAATGTGAGATAAAACGCACTTCTCTGTGAGATTGGGCAATACAGCAGGTCCATATATTGAATACATTGTTAACAAAAACTACTAATAGTGTCATAATTATACATGGCGCCATATGCTGCGCGACGGAGGAAATTCTTAGACGAGTCTTCTACAGTTGTAGAAGACTCGTCTAAGAATTTCCTCCGTCGCGCAGGCGCACATCTTAAAAGTGTTACCCCACACTATACTACGTAATGGAATTGGCGATGGAACATGAGATTAGAAACCTATTTTTTCCGTGACATAGAGGGGAGGTGGGCGGAATAGGATTAGATGCAATCGATCGGTAGATGCGAAACCATGCATCTTGTCCTTCCGTATCACGCGGTGTCAAGAGATTTTCAGACACTATTCCCATTCAGCAACCATCAATCAATAAGTCTCCTCCACAATAGGTTATTGACACTCGACGTTACTTGTGCGAGTGGCCCCCTGTTATACAGTGTATTTTATACTTTGGCGAAACTTTGCACATCCACATTCCTTCCACCAAGTGAAAATATCCTCCAGGAATTCAAGACGACGAAGGGGGAACGGTTGGTGGCGCCTTCATAACAACAAGTGCGGATTAGCAACGGGGCGAGTAATTTGTACAGAGTTGTAGTGGAGGGGCCAACCACAAAAAGAGCAAGCAGGGAGCTCATCCTTTGATAGGATTAAGGCAAAGGGAGGGGGCAGGAGCAAAGTCGGGGCTTCCCCTTCTGAAAAAAAAGGAACGTTAGGCCCGAGAACTCCACTTGAGTGCAGGGAAAGGGCGACAAGACCTCGGGCGCGGCTCTTCCTCAATTATAGCGGATTATCAGCTTGCCGTATTCCGGGCAGATTGTCCACGCCAGCCTTAATCCCAGAACAAGCCTAGCTCATATGCACCCATTCTGCCGACTCCATGCAGATAATGAGCCAGTCCCACTCGGCCAAATTTTGCCGCCATCGCTGCTGCACTTGCCCATTATCTCTCCGCATTACGCTAAAGGCCGCGCTTTTTCTCTTCCAGGCGTTGGGTCCATGTTGTTTTGTGTTGGCAAGCAAGGCCTTTGAAGAATGCCTACCACCCACTGCAGGGTTTGGTGCTAACGCTTCACAGCCTGACAAATTGTTGTGATTGCTGTGTGACCGTCAATGACGGTCCGAGTGGGGTCTGGCTGGCTTGGATGTGTACAGTGGCCAGGGAGAGCCCAGTTTCTCTTCACGTCAAAGGTGATGAAATGGAGAATCGATTTCGTATGCCAGGACCATTTGTAAATTCAGGGATGAGTGCCAGCAAGTGTCGCGAGTCGACTCAAAAAGCCGACTTTGGAAACCGCGCCCACCATTATGAATCTTGGGATTGGGAACAGGCTCGGAGGAATTGACGAGAAAAGTCAGTGAGACCAGCTGGAAAGCTCCCCTTTTTTCTGTGTTTTTTCTCCCTTTTTTGAGGGTAGAAGGCAACAAATCCTCATTAAAAGCGTGGCGAGACCTGTGTTGGCTGCCGAGGGATGGTGGGGCTGAAAGGGCAGCCGGCTGCTATATCGTCGATTAAAATAATAATCCACAAACGACGGAGTAGGCCAACTGAAAGGGACTTTTCAGGAGACAATCCAGCGTAATCCTTGTCCCTACAGTGGGATTAGACTTGGTTAAGTGCAGCTGGAATGATAAAATGCGTGTAGGACGGGCTTTGCACAAGATACCGACGGCTCTTTGTCATCGTGTAGCGTCACATTTATTCCGACGCTTTGAATATTTATCAGTCAGAGGTGACGAAGTTTCTCCCCACGCTTCCTGACACTCTCCCCCATCCCTCTCCCTGATGTTGGATGCCTTATTACGACATGCCATTATTTTCAAATGCGCTCAGGACACAAGGTGAGAGTCAGGCTATTTGACTTGGAGTTGCTGGTGGCTCTTGTCAAATCTGATCTGCTTAGGTCGTCTCTCCTGACTCCGCAGAGTCATTCAGGGTTGCCAACAACCTATTTATTAGACTAGCCTCGTCCCCGGTTTTGTCACGACCATGGTCTTAGAATACTAAGGTATGGACACTCCCTCTTATCGCCTGCCGGGGCGTTTTGCATGAGGTGCTCACTTGAGAGCGCCATGAGACAGCTTTTCATTGCGCTATTATGTGGCGACCCTACCGGAGTACGCTGAACTAAAGTAGAAGAGAAGCCGCTACATGCGGGCCCAACATGGCCGCCGGCGACCATGTTGGGTCCCCCAATGTAGCGCTTCCGGTTTGTACCAATAAAGTTCAGCGTAGTCCGGTAGGGTCGCCACATAATAGCGCAGTGAAAGGTCTCATGGCGCTCTCGGGTGAGCACCTCATTCAAAACGCCCCGGCAGGCGATAAGATAAGATTGTAGAGGAAGTGTCCGGGGGCTGGTCACGACTACCATACAACTTAAACCCTCCCCCCAGGTCCACCCGACCGCATCCCGCCATCTCTTGGCAATACTACCAACTCGCAGGGAGGCGGAGTGGTGCTGCGGTAACGCACGCGCCCGCAGATGTTAAGGTCCCGGGTTCGATCCCAGCCCGGGGTTCCCCCTTCATCTCGTGCAGAGTTGGGCCATCTCTGGCTTCGTCTTGGGTGGAAATTTCCGCTAGACTAATCCACCCGGGGGAGTTCACGAAATGACCAATATGCGACATTTCACATGCACTTTCACATTCCCTCCTACTTACCCTTGGAACAATTAACATAATATACATTATATGGTTCCAAAAATAGTGGTATTAAACGTCCCTAAAAAGGGCCCAAGGCCTGAGAATGGGGTACTGTAATAATAATAATAATAATAATAATAATAATAATAATAATAATAATAATAATAATAATAATAATAAAACCAACTCGCAACTGGCTCCATCTTGTGGATGCGAGTGGTGTCACACTATGAGATCATGCTGTCTCCAAATATTCGGGCCATTGGAAGTGTACCTGATATGGATATGTCGACTGGGCCTGCACCTGAAATTAGTCAGTTGGGTGAGGAATTCCTTTTTCATTACTCGGTTGAAGCAATTTTCCACAGTGAAAGGCAATGCCGTCATGCCATGCAAATCGAATATTGAGCGGCGGAAGCCAAATACCCACAAAACAAGGCAGCCATTTTAATGAGATGTCTCAAGTGTCAGTGACCAAAGTAGGTAGGCAAAATTAATGTCGAAAAGGCGCTTTTGATAAAGAAAAAGAAAATAATGTGGTAGCAGTTAGTTAGAGAAGTCGCTTTAGTCGGAGGCAGCTAGTAGACGCTGCACAAGCTTAACTTGGGAGGCATCGCCTTGCCTAGGGGTTTTAGCCTGCGAGCTCCTTTAATCTGCTCTCGCGAGCAAGTTGGACACTGTCCTACGTAAGCAGGTCTAGAGGGAGAGGAACCTTCGGACATTTCCTTTATCTACTTCCGGGATAGACTGAGCCACCAAACCAACTCGACACCTGCCCAAAATTTCATAAATCTCACAGACAAAGGTTCAGCATTAGCGCTGGGCTCTGGCTCAGATGGTCAGACTATATTGCACACCTCTTTATTGCCGTTCTCTGGTCCTGTACTTTAATATACCAGGATTGTACCAATATCCTAGGATTATGACTTCTCCTGTACAAACTAATTGTTGCAGTTATTTCGTCATATTTATTTGGAAGTATTGAAAGCAAGAAATGTACACGAGATGCAATGGCACAGTGTCAATTTTAAAATGCGAAGACGGGTTGTAGGCCATATAGCGGTATAAATACTCGTAAGTCATAAAATACACAATAGGGCCTATATATTATATTGCTTTTTCGATGTAAAAGCCAAAATGCAGTACTTCATGACAACTCGAACTAGAGCATCAATATCAGATATGACGCAGGTATAATAATATTTATGTACAATCGCCCATATTTTGTTGACTCTTTAGCCTAGTTTCCACTGGAATAATTTTTGAGCACAAAATGAAAAGCACAAAATGAAAAGCACAAAATCAAACAAACTTTATTATTGATCGCCTAGCAACAAAAAATTGTTCTGGCTTGCATTTTGTCCAGAACCAAAATTACGCCAGTGCAGTGGAAAGAAGAGTTTCCACCGGCATCATTTTTGTTCTGGACAAAATGCAAGCCATAAGAATTTTTTGTTGCTAGGCGATCAATAATAAAGTAATAAAGTAATAATAAGTTTATTTGATTTTGTGCTCTATTTCTGTGCTATTCATTTTGTGCTCAAAAATTATCCCGGTGGAAACTAGGGTTTACAGTGATGGGGAGATCTAAGATGTAGGTTAGTTGCCAAAATAATATAGGCAGAGGACTACCTGTGTACTGCACTTGAAACATTCGACCTGCAGTATATCCTCCTGAGACCTGATGTCCAATATATTGGACATCAGGTCTCAGGAGGATATGGTGTAAAAAATTCTAACAAATTTATTCACAAATAAGAGAGTATGATCAGAGGTCGCAGGAAGAGGTTGCATCAGCCAGCATGACATGTAGTGTTTAACTCTCAAAGTAGCTGTCCAGGGTCCATTTTTGTCTTTTTTTTTTTTGAAAGTCCTGTTCGTACGGTAGGATTGGTACGGCTTGTAGTCTGCCTTAAGTCTGGCCAATCCCCCATTACCAGGCCTTTACAGCCCAGGGCATGCGGGAATGTGGAATCAAGTGGGCCATCTAGGGTGATTGGGCGTGTCTCCTCGGACCTGGCTGTCCGAAAGCTTTGTCCCAACTCATTTGAGTAGTGTAGCCTAGCAGAAAGGAGCCTTTCCCTTCAGGGCTGGTCTGAGGGAAATTGCAAATCATACGGCAAGAAGCAACGGAGCTTAAGACGAGTGGTGGAAAATGCAAAATAATGCAGTGAGGCAGCAGGAGGCTTCTCGTCCAAAACGCATTCACAACCTCAGTGCTATCATTTTTCTTGAGGTTGTGTGTGTCTAGATAATGAGGCAGAAAATGGATTCCCAAGGAGGGGTAGGCTGCTGCAGTCGAGAGAGTTTGACGAGCTTCTAAACACGGCTCCTTCTCCCGGACTTATTAAGTTTGAACGAATAGCACTCTCATGGCCGAGGAAAAGCCTACTTGCCGAGCGTAGTGGCGAATCAACATTAGCAACCGCGACAATGTAAACTGATAAGCCTAGGGGATCCCAAGTGCTGGGGAGATAGAGTGTAAACTGTAATTTAATCAGGGAATATTGACGCAGAATTTAATTGACAGGACTAATGGGTGGTGTTTAGAGAGAGACGTGGCGTATACTGCATTCGCATGAAAATCCAATCAATTATTGCTGGCTACACGTATATAGAATTAGGCAAATAAAAAGCTGGCGTCCATGAATTACTTTGTTCAGTTACAGCAAATGACATTATGGGTGACATTGTAGTGGGCTAGTACCTGTAAAACTTTTTGTGGCGCCAGCAAAATGTGTGCAAGTGGGAAAACAATGACGCGTTTGTTGCTGCCACATGTTGGCCAGAGAATGCCCGGAAAATAAAGCTCGGGCCGGATGAGGCCAGAGATGGAAAAAGACACGCTTGGCCGAAATCCTTTACCAGGGGGGCTAATCCGGACTAGGCGCCACCACCGCCAACAGCCGCTTCCAATGTTATCACTCATTTTTTTCTTTATTTCCCCTTTTCTCTTTTCTCTCTGGCCTTCCACCAGGTGTAATTTTCCCTCACCACACTGCTGCCTTGTATACTCCATACTATATAGCAAGTGCCCGGACAATACCTCTGATATTGCAAGACCGGGCTCACCAGACCATCTTACCCAACTAAATGATACAGGACCTTCCAAAGCCCCAACAATATCATTATTCAAGCATTGTGCAGTTCGCTATCGTATATTCCCGCCAGCCTTTGCCTATTGGAAAAAAACTCCATTGGTTTGTGCCTTGCTGGTGTATACTACAGACACAAAAAATTCAGTACTGAACTGTATTTCAGGACGTCGTAGCAGTGGCGCCATCTAGGCTTCTCTTCCAGTGCCAGAAAAGTCGGAGTCGGAGCCTATTATAGGGGCAGATATTGAAAAGTAGACTTAATCTGAGCGTCAGAGGAAGCAAGGGATTCAAGAAGCCAGAAAATTCATCTAGATCAAATTAGAGTATTCTTCATTTCAGAGTGAGGAACATTTTGCAATCGCTGAAGTGGAAAGGGAGGGACATGATGAGGGAGGGAGGGAGTGGAAAGGGAAACGTGCTTTGTTTACCTTTCTTCTTTTCGCATTCGGAATTGTCAACACATTCCCAGGGTGTTATAGAGTGTGAATCAATAAGGGAGATCTATTGGCTATAAGCTAAAGCCGAGAAGCAGTACAAACAGTCAATGTTATGAAGAAGTGACAATTCTTTTAACGATAATCACATTTGCTACGTTCAACAGGCTATTTTGTTGGTTGGAACTGCATTGTAATAAGAAACGAGACATGTTCGCATTTGCCAAGAATACAATATAATTCTTTCGCTGTCTTCGGCAGTAGCTTATAAGTTTGCCCTCAACTGTTGCAAAAAAAATGTAGATGATTTAAGAGGATAAATTTCTGCCTTTTGGCTAAGTTCCTGGTAGTTTTGTTTAAAGGGTAGTTGCAAAATTGATTATCTGAACTCAAAGTATGCTTATACGGTAGTACGGAACCGTCTCAGGATTGAGACCCAGCATTGTGCGCACTGTTTTTGGATAGACATTTGTCAAAATAATAAATTCCAGATGGAACAGAAGCGAGATTTTTCTCTGGTAATATCCTTTAAGTGGCGATATCACATATTTCAAAACTGAGGATAGCTTTTTAAGACTAACCACAAAATCCTTTTTGAGATGTGTTATTATGCCCGGTTATGAACACCAGAGAATCACTATATTTAAGGATTTCTCTGTATAAGCTTACTGGTAAAAATGCGTCATTTTGGCTTTTTTAAGCTTCATAAAAAGGCCAGTTTTAACATAAGCTGTAACATGTAACTACTGCGAAGGATCAATATCAACCGAATCTCCACAAAAAGCCACGCATCCAATTTAGCTACTAAGCTGCTAAAGTGCTTGCGGTTATACCACTTATACGCCATTACCGTGCAGAGTTGACAGAAGACCTATGAAGTGGCACCCACAACCGTCACTGTTATTTAATTCATATACCGTATATATTTTTTTGCGCCTTTAGCATTTGGTTCTGGCAAGTTGGACGGTCCAGACAGGATGATGCGGGCCGTCATACTGCGTAACACGGAAGAGTATGGGAAAGTTGTGTTCGGGGCAACAAGTGCACACAATGATATTTTGGGTCGAGCAATGGGTGGGCTCACTGGACAAATCGATAAGGCGTCACATGCGGGAACCGTGCTGTGTACAAATATTGCTCAATTGCCGGAGGATGCCCGATACTACCATGCGGTCCGCGATAAACTCTCCAGGCCGTTTGATATCGCTAATTTTTAATAGCCAATTACATACATATGTCGCTCTTGTAAGGACTGGATTTGTAATGGCGTTAATCTAGATCGCATACAGTAACCAATATCAACGAAGTATTTTCATTACTACAATACATTAGGGAGAGTAGAGTAAGGTTTGACACTGACACTCCTACCCCAGGTTTATGGAAACCCCCCTTGAGCTTAGGTCGCCCACCCCTACACCAGCGCCGAAGCGGCAACCTCCATGGAAAGGGCGGCTGAACTAAGCTCATGCAGGGGGTTGGGGGGTACTCAGACTTTACTATAAGACCGTGGTAAGGTAGCAGACCTGAAGCTCAAAATAACCACCTCCAATACCTCTTCCTGACAAGTGAGGAAGAAGGAGTATCGCCTCTCTTGGAGACTATTTTGAACTTAAGGTCTCCTGGAAGTTGTAATTATGAATAGGTCATTGGGTCATGTCTGGTGGTGTCGTAGGTGTCAGCACCATCGCCAACCGCTCTTGGCAGTAATTCTGGGAGAGATCAAAGGACAGGCTGAGCTCAAAATCTAGTAGTCAACCCTTTGGGCTAAGAAGCGGAAGGAAACGTCACTTCCGACCGGATGGAATAGTAGCGTAAGCGCAATGTGAAACCAGGCTGAAGATTGGTGGAAGGCGGCTGGGGGGATGGGGGGAGGCTTTTGGAATAAGCGGGCCAGCAGTAAATTGTATAGTTTAGTAGTAAGTAAGGTGCAGCCTGGTGAGTTTGTACTCCGGAGTTTGGTCGATGTAGTTGTGCTATGCTTCAGGTGGCAGCCTCGAGTTGTATGCGCCTTCTTGCTCGCCATCTGGCTCAACATATGCTTTCCAGAAAGGATGAGGTGCATGGGCTGGCTGGAACAGAAGGCCGTAAAAACACCTCTAACTAACTACGCTGGGGTACTGCATTCTAGGTGAAGGAGCACAAAAAGGAAAGGTTTTTGTGGCAACGGTGTGCTTCAGCGACTCTTGAAAGATGCACATTTTAGACCGTTGCAATTAGGCGAGTCCGAGAGAGGATATGACGAATAGAAGTTTTGTTGTTACGAAAAGGCTCTGTAATCTAAAGAACGGGCGTGGTTCGGGTTGCTTTGTGACGTCACGATGTTCAATACCCGAATAGCATTCTTGGTGCAACTTGACTGGCCCAAACGCCATCTTTGAATTGAGCAAGTTTGTAACTGATCTGAAGCTGCCCGAATGGTCGTTTGTCCGAAGTAGAACAATTTCCTTTGACCTCTCTCAGGACCCGTTCTATTACCGTCTACCCACGGTCATTGACCTTTACAACGTCCTAATTACCGACTCTGCCCAGGGCTACCAAAATGATACGAATTGAAGACGTACACTATCGAAACGTAATTTGAACAAGTCCATATCATGTGAAACCTATAGAATCGAGCAAACTGAGTGGCTGGAGTTATTAAGTCCGGCTTTTGTTTTTGGGAACTACTTATAAACTATTGCCTTTCAGTTCCGCGTGCGTCACCCCCATCACTTTCTCCCAAAGGGTTACGAATGGGGCAAACAAAACGTACATCAGTGGCTGATGGGAGCTTTTATGACCGGACGGTTCGATACTTTTTGTTGAAGGAATCGTTTCGAGAGCAAACCGAGTAGAGCAAACAAGGCTGCCGCCTAATGCCCAAACAGGAATCGCCTCTGTCGTGGAGAAGACATCTTGGTAGAGTATTGCTGGGTATCTGCACAAACTTGTGTTGATTTTTTTTCTGTGGGCTGGAAGAGGTTCTACTCTTTCAAAAACCAAGTCGATCATTTTCATTTGGTGTCTCATTTGCATACCACCCCTTTCCGGCAGCGAACATTTCAGACATCAACGGATTTTTGCATATTTTTGTACCGTGAACCTGGCTATAGTGCTGCTAAATTGGTAATACGAATTGCATATTTATGCAGTAATGAAATGAAGAATGGCAGCGATATTTTTCAGCAGAAAACGGCTTGTTCTCTGGATTTACAAAGCGACAGCTATAATCATTTCGGCCCGCTGTTAATTTATTTATTCAGCATGTACATTATAAACTACTGTAAACTACAAAATGCTTTTCACGATATATTTTTGGTTCAATACGGGACCAAATATTCCAAGTTCACCTTGTGTACCTAGGCTGTGCTTTATGTGTATATATAGTTATGTAATACTTGCTGTTGCCACTACGATTTCATTAAAGATATGTCACATGCATATACAGTATCTCGCTCGTCCTTTAATAATACTTACTCTGCAGACTTTTTCAACTGAAGGTAAATATTGATAGGCAAATACCGGAAGGCAGTGAGAGCTAGAAGGCAAAATTATACGGAACTACAGTACTTCATTTACAGCGAGTAATAATGACATGCAATAAAAAATTCAGCTGAATCCCGGGTAAAAGCAGTAGGACTGCAATATGATCATATAATACAATGTGCAGCATGCGATCCGGTTTTATGTGCAGTGGCGATCTTAACTGCAGACTACTCATGATGTGGTCCGTGCCTAACATCGTTATCCTCTTTGATGGATTAGGACTTTCACTGCGGTACGAATTAAGCGCGATTATCTGAGTCTCCATCATTTCACCTCGGGTCGATACCAAATGCTTACTATACATTAATGGGTTACCATCTGTTCTGGATGCTAATAAAGCAGTGATGGAGGTGAGAAACCGACATCGGTGATCGGAGCTTGAGCTGGTTGGGAAAGCATCATCACAAATACATTTGGCTGACTTGATTAGCTGCAGTTAAGCTCGTACCAAATGCTGGCTGATGGAACTTATTGTGTAACACAGGTGTGCATTATTTATGCCGATAGGGCCCGAGCGCTTGCAGAATGCAATTACATTTTTTTTTTTGCAGGCTGCGATGGTATTCTGGAGCAGTGTGAATTCGAGTGTGCAATTGCTGGAAACCAGTGCAGGTTCGGATAGCAATATAGCCGGATATTTATTTCAATGGTATAGATAGGTGGAATCGTAATGTTATACATGGATTGCAGCATTTATTTAATTTGTGTGCCAGGCAAACCGTAAATATTGCGCGATTCGAGTAATTGAACTAAGCTTCTACAGCAAATATGCCAGCATAATGCATGTATAGTACATTTCATAAATGGCAACAAATATAATGACGCAGTAGGCGAAATGAGATTGCAGAATTATTGTTTTGCCATGCAGATAATAAACTATTGGCAGATATTCGGAGTAACACACGATTGATAAATTGTTGTTAAATAATAATGAACTTGCTTAGGGACAACTGTCAAATGGTCTGACAGTCAGTGAAGGTTTCATCATACTCTGCTCGTGTGTCATATTAGGCATGTGAGTGTATCAGTGGCGGAGGAATATGGGGGGGGACGGACATAACCGGACAAAACTTGCCTTTCAACTTTCACTGCACATACGCTATTTTTCCCTTAAACTTGTCTAAGGGCAGTTTTCTTGAACAGTGGTTCAAATGTAAACCAGGTTCAAAGACAGTTTAATCCCTGATTTGATTGTTGTTAGGCTGTTGTCAAGGGTTTAAATCGGCTTTGAACCGGGTTTACATTTGAACCACTGTTCGAGAAACGGCCCTAAACATATACTGAACTTAATTTTAACCGTCCAATGTAATGAATGATTTTTCATTATTATACGGCAGGATCTCTAAAGTGGTCAGAGTGTCTCGTGGCTCATTATTAATCCTATATCATTTCACTATAGTGCAGCTGTAAAGAATTCATCTGCCTTGAGCTAATCTCATGACTAGTGACTGAAGGAGAAAGGATTGTAATTATTCACTTACACTTGCCCATATCATTATCGCGACTACGACTACGACTACGACTACGACTACTACTACTACTAAGGCTCAATTATGTTAATATCACATGAACTGTGCCAGGAATTTGCATTCGAGTATTCTTGTTACTGTACACGTGTGATACGGTCTCAACATGCAATTAAAATTTTATGGATCAGTCATCGATGGCATTACATGAGTATGTTCTACTATATATGATCAGTTGATTATGTACTTGAATTTTTGGTTATAGGCCTACTGCAGGCCCATCCTGATGCAGCATATAGACGATGTGTGAAGTCCTTGTTAGATAAATGGACACTAAAGGATAAAAGAGGCATTAATTCGGCCTACCTGCAAATGTTAATGACCGTTCAGATAACGTAATGTAGTGCACGTGGAGTAATTCGCACCGTTGTGGGAATTAAACCTACGCTATTGAACAGGTCAGTGTCATCACATGTTGTAAAAAGACCCTCGAATTATACAGCAGGCATATACACAGGATATATTTCACCCATCCCATCCAAACACACCGGTACTTACATTGAAGTGTATACTGACAGTGTCGACACTGGCACTGTATGAGAAATATTATCTAACCACATTTGGACAAACCTGTTCGCGAAAACTCAGAATACGATAATACCCACAAAAAGCGGTGTTGTCAAATCACGCATCTTCGTGTCTTATCGCCTTAAGTTATACATTTGGGTTGGTGTGAAGGGGTAAGATGAGAGCTGCCTTATATGTGCATCAATGGTGTATATACAGCAGCAGGCGTATACGGGAAATGTTGGAGGCTTATTAAAGTTCCTCGGGTTTATTCAGTAATATTGACTGTGGGTTTGACTTCCCCCTCTTCCTTGACATCTGGCGCATTATTTGCAGGTCACGCGAAAAGTCTTGAAGTTCGTACCTTACGGTTATATATACTTCCTGTAACTAACTCTACCTCCATCGTCATTTTCAGATCTTAATATCGTATAACAATAAGGAACCTGCTTTATGGAACTAATCCGGAAAAAGCAGTATAATGCACTGTAAATGTGAAAATTAGAATTGCTAATGTCGACTAATGTGACCTCACATTATTATAGTAATTCGGATTATAAACGGCCGAGATAACATAGGTGTGCAATTAACTTAATTATGATTACACAAATGGCGATTTATATGTTTCAAATATATCATTAGATAAACAAAGATTTGCACTAGCCAGGGTTCATAGGGGGATTTTTTTGGCCTCCGGGAAGTGTCAGAAAAAATCACTTTGCGACGTAAGGTCGGCAACTAGTCAAAAAATGACACCATTCCGCCTTCTTTTTGCGATTAAAAATTAGAGACTGACGATAGGAAAACCACTCGCATATATGTAACGTGGATTTAAACAAGCTTTCGAACGATATGGTATATAACGCGAATTTTTTGAATTATTTGGCTGGGAGTTGTTTCGAGTCAAGCACAGGGGTCAATATTAAATAAACGGATATTAGTCTGCACTTGCACTTACCTGTCCTAATTTTAAGCCCCTACTAAACATTTTTTATGCATTCATAGTTTCAGTGCAGTAATCAGATATGAGCAGAAAAAAGTCTGTTGTATGCTGGTGTGAATACCGCGCAAAGAACTAATACCGCGTGTTCTGTAGTTACATGAGATTTATAGTATGCCGTACCTGCCAGCCTTGCAGTGTAATTGAGAAAAAAGTAATTAATTATCCCCCATGCGTGTATAGGTTTATTCATTTATGACCTTGACTATTGCGCTTCCTTGAATTTCATTTACTCTGTTGTTTATACCCAAAGAATTCTCCGAATTTGTGGCCATATTTGTACATAATTCTACAGCCAGTCCTGCATGGTTTTCCAGGAAGGTGGTGTGTGGTGCACAGGAGTCACAAATGTTCGGATAATTTGTGGAAATTTTCGCGGTTGTAGAAAACAGCAAGTGGGAATGATGTTGGCCCCTAATCTGGTTACGGGCGCGCCATGGTTAGCCCCAGATCGGCAGGACAATTGATTTTATCCGCACCATCGTGATTACTAAGGCAGGCTTGCATTAATTTTGCCGCAGGGTTAGTCATCATATGCGTGCACGTGCACTACGACGGATAGAATTTATGCGTGCTCCGCCGCTTTATAATAATGCTGGCTTGCTGGCCACAGGCGGATTTGTAGGGCCAGTTTTTCATTCCTGTACTACCCCCCTGGAGGGCCACATAACTTACACTTTATTTTTTTAATCAACACGTTTTGCAGCATATTTTTACAAACGGCCGCGTGTTTTTATGACATGTTGGCGGAAAGGCTGCATTTGTTCCAGATCATAACAAATCTTGTGGTGGACCAGGAGTTAACGCAGTCCGAGCATGGACAGGTGTGGATCCGACTTGGGCTGTCAGCCGCGCCGGATTGTCTACACGAGCCGGATCTGGTCTGGCGGGAAATTCCCATGCCATTATAATTCACTTCTGAATATTCCGAATCATGTGAGCTATGACCACGGACGAGGTATTTATAAGGACTGGTCACTCCCACTCTTATAGCGTTGGGAAGGAAACAGGGAGGTTATGCACTCCGGAACCACAGGCGGCTTGCTAATCAGGGGCCAAACCAGCCCCTGGACACTTCCCCTACAATCTTATCTTATCGCCGCCGGGGCGTTTTGCGTGAGGTGCTCACCCGAGAGCGCCTTGAGACCTTTCATTGCGCTATTATGTGGAGACCCTACCGGACTACGCTGAACATTATAGGTAAAAAAGGGAAGCGCTACATTGGGAGAACCAACATGGTCGCCGGCGGCCATGTTGGGCCCGCATGTAGCGGCTTCTCTTCCACCTTAGTTCAGCGTAGTCAGGTACAGTATTGGTCATATATCGAGGCAACATTCCAGCGACATTTTCCGAAGCGGCAGCGGCAGAAGAAGGAATCGAAGATAAGCATGCTACAAGCCGGGTGAGCAAGATTCCTTTTTCTGCCGTTTCGGAAAATGTCGCTGGCGGTTGCCTCGATATATGACCAATACTGTATAGGGTCGCCACATAATAGCGCAATGAAAAGCTGTCTCATGGCGCTCTCAAGTGAGGACCTCATGCAAAACGCCCCGGCAGGCGATAAGAGGAAGTGTCCAGACCTTAGTATTCTAAGACCATGGGCCAAACCGAAGAAAAGCACATCGCGTGGATACCATCAATGCTAGTAGTTGACTAGTTCGAAGAGGACGCGCTTAGGGCCCAGCAGCAGCTTATTGGTTTAAATAAGACGCTATGTGCTTCTCTTCGGTCTGGCCCCTGATCAGCACGCCGCCTGTGGTTCCGTTTCCCTCCCAACGCGAAAAGCGGGAAGTGGCCAGTCCTGAGATATCTAGTCCGTGGCTATGACTGGCAGTAGAAGCAGCCATGACACCGGCCACGTGCAGGTAGCGGGAAGAAGGGCGGTTAGCGAAGACGATTGCGATGGGACAGAGAAAGAATTGTTTCTGCCAAGTCTTTGTGCAAGAAAAGGGGGGTGTGGTTGGCTGGGTGGGAGTAAGGCGGGAGTGTAGTGGGAGAGGGCAAGTGAATGGGTTTGGGAGGCTGAGTGGTTGCCTAATGGGATGGAAAATCCGGCGCCTGCCGAGAATTTCCCCCAGGACGCACAAGTCAAAAGAGTCTGGGGCTGGAAAAGTTTGCATGATGATGACAGGCTTTTCTGTGCTTTAATCACACCTCGTATTTTATTACAGAGTTTATTTGGTCCCGGGCCTCATCGCAAGTCAAAGACTTGGGGGTGATGGAAAAACTTGCGCCCGACTTTTATTGGTAATTACAACGAGGCTGTAATTATCGCATCAAGGAGTTGGGCGGTGGGATTATGGGTTAGTAATGGTCAGAGGGGGGCGATGGATTTTGTGCCTCGTAGGGCCCCGGCCTCCACAAGGTCCTTTGCTTGTTATGGGGGGGAGGGCGGATTGTGTTTGCCAAATGAGCGCCTGCTCCTGAAGGCTTCTTGGATGAGATCAGTCATTAAATGGGCGATCAAAAGACTCGCTCATAATTACTCGAGTGCTTCGTGCGTGTCAAAATGTCTGCTCTACATTCTGGAACCAACTTTTTCCTGGCTGGTTCAGGAAAAAGAAAAGAAAATCGTGCTTTGGGTTACCCCCACAGTGTGGATATGCTTGCTTGCTTGCTTGCTCGCTCGGATGGGCCAAAGTATCTGATATTAGCCCCAAGCCACACCCATATACCCCCGTCTAGATTCAATATCCTCCGGTCGTTTGCAAATTCATCTCACAAAGGCAGGGCAAAATATAAAATACTGTTTCCTCTGGAATCTCTCGGCGAGATTCTATTCCTTCTCTCTCCCCCCTTCTTCCCTCCTCCCTGCTCTCCTCCTCCGTCTCCGCTCTCTGCTTCTCTTGCTTCTTGCGTAGCCAAACCATTTGCCTAAACCCCTTTCCAAAAGTTGTAAGGTCTTTTCCGAGAAGGAGAATCAAAGTTGAAACAGGGTTTTTCATTACAAAGCAGAGTATTACAAAAGGAATTTAAGTTTTTTTTAGCATTTTTTGTGCACTTTCCTAAACGTCCAAGATAAATGGGAGAGACTTGGGAAGACACAAAACTTGCAGGCCATTCAATAGGATTTGTGTAGTGTCAAAGGCAGGAGCACAATGAACTTTTTACACAATTTTTTATTTCCTCTCTCCCGGCCACGGTTGAAGATCTTTCGGGAATAGCGCACATAACAGTACGTGTTTTTCTTCCCCCCTTTTTTCTTGCCCTTATTTCTTCCGCCATCAAATGCGTTAGTAAAGGGGAAAGCGATGGGTAGGGAGGGGAGAGGGAAGGAGAGAGACGTAGAGCCAAACTTCTCCTGTTTCGTCTAAAGAGGAAGTAGCAAACAATGGCCGTTATACCAAGAGTTGAGAACCTCTCTCTCCAGAGCTTGTATAGCATGTGTCCATTAGTTTAAACCATTTTCACATTGTTTCCTCTAGTCAATTAAAAGGGGGCGCCGCCGCTTGTTCACATGCGTGAGCGAGTCAGTTTTCTACCGGAGCCAAAACAAAAAAAAGGAGTTGAGAAAGTTTGCATTGGGGTGGGCTCCATCGACAAAAGAATTGGTGGAAATAATGATGATTAGAGTTGCATCGATTTCCTTTAGGACGCAGAACTCCGACCCGGCTGCCTGGGGAAAATGGTGGCCGAGATATAAAGCTGTTTACTGGCCGGAGAGAGCGGCCATAACTGGGCCCCTGTTGCCAAGTGCACCAGTGCCGTGGGGAGCTTTTTCTTATTCCGGAGTGTCCCTTCTTGCAACCTTATCTCTGCCACCTTTTGCTTACTTCCCATTCACTTATTGTGCACTCTGTTCCGTTTTACTATTTGCCAAATCATATTATACGGACCCACTCTCGAATGGCTCCCACTTGCCTGTAGGCAATCCTATATACGGCACTAAGGGCGCATTATGTTTCGACAAAAATGTTCAGCATATACACACAGTTGGCATGGTTATGGTCCTAGTCATCAAACGTCAATGGGTAAGATAGTGGAAATTTTTTAAAAACTGTGGGCCAACTGCATTAAAGCCTGTACAGTACCACCATTTAGAGAATAAAAATGGTGAAATTTGAATCGTAAATTGCGTAATTTCTTTAAATTTCAATGGAGATTTAACTGCACTTTGCACTTAACCAATCTTCATAAACCGATCAAAAGGCAGGTAAATTTTTATTGGTGCTGTTAATGATAATGAGCACTAATTTGCTTTCCATGTTTGAATTTTAACAAAAATATTGCATATTGATTAATACACTCAAATAGTGAAAAAAATGTCTTCAAAGTATGACAGCGCTGCACTTGCTATTAGCTGAACTTGTAATTTTAAAATAATTGTCACCGTCTTTTTCCCCGAAATACCAAGCAGATTGTCAGAGGAACTGTAGTCGGAAGAGACTCATTTTTCATCATTAAAATTTGTGAGCTTTAAAAATCTCGTTACAGGCACATGGAGATTGGGTTATTTGCCGGGAATAGAACGCCATTATTTGTTGGATCGTTTTTTTTTTGCACGACAGTTTTGTACAAAATGAAGCGTACAGTAAGTTACTTCTATAGATCACCTGTGAAACATGCGAGCCGTAGCAAAAGGAGAAAGTATGCCGTTATCGACAATGCATTTTCCGGCGGAAATCATTCGATAGTATCTGTACAAGCTATTTTGTCGCCAGAGAATCGGTCATTTCCTCTTAAGCATAACGTACCGGTATACTGTTCTTCAAAAGAAACTTCAGAAGAGTAATGACACCTATTAAATATATTTGGAGGCTGAAAATAGCTGCATAGATAACAGCGATAATGACTGAAATAAAATCGATATTGCATTTTGCAAGAATGAACAATACAAACTCCTGTATTTAAATGCCATATTGCGTGTATCATTAATATATAGGCTGGTTACTTTGAGAATAACCTTGGAAGTCCATATACAGGGTGTAATAATACTGACAAACCTACAGGATAAAAAGTTACTATGCATATAAAGAAACCGCGAGCTCATTAGATACCGTACCGGTATAAGTTATATGACAGATGCCCACGTACGCTACACGTTTTACCTAATAAAAATTAACTCATTAACAAAGTTTCAATTAGCAAATTTAACCTCCTAGCCGAGGAATTAAACCTCATAGGTTTGTCGTAATCATTACTAAACGCCCCGTATATACAGTACATGCATGCACCATTGTACGGGTGAAGAGGAACAACAATCAGGACCGTATTGTGCAAACTCTTATAATAGGTAATTAGTAGTCTGGACTGCGCTGGAAATGAACTGCTCTTTACAATGTATGTGCTTCGCACGCTGTCAGGGTAAAATAGTTGACTATATAGTGGAACAAAAAGAACCAGCTGCATATAAATCGACATCACGCCTGCGGCTCTAATTTCTTGCCTCGTGCAAGCTCTTCTGATTGGCTACATACGATTAAAATCAATAAGTAACGATCTTTATTTTTTCCAGGAAATAATGTAGCATAATTGAAAACAAGAATGGATGGAAGCATTTTTTGAGTTCATTTATCTCCTGAGAAAAACTCACCTTTCAGGTGACTTGTGTCATAGCGTCATAAGGTACGTAGCAATCACAATTATAAATTCACATACACGGAATGATATAGAGAAGCGCCCTGGGGCGCCCCTTTTGACCAAAAGCATTTCAGCAAAATGTTGCGTGACATTAACCAGATGTACAAAAACAAATGGGTAATTTGATAAAAGGACTCGAATCCATACAAAATTCTAGAAAAAAAGCGCAGCTAGTGTGTGTATATAGCGGATCAAACATTTATGTGGATGAAAGAGAGAGGCTTGCATGCGAAAATAATTTTATCAGTTTGCTTCATAATTTTCCTGCAGTGTTTTTGACCCTTGAAAATATGGTGGTATTGTTCAGTTTTATGCTTAGTAAAGCTTTTGTTTTATTTAAGCCTTTTGACATACGCATCTACGTCAGAGAGATTTTTAAAATTCTGATACGAGTCAACATAACGCACAGACACGTTTCTCAAACTCCTTTAAAAATGTTTAACACCAGTTAAAAATTCATCTCACGTTTCATAAAATATTACCGGTATAGTAGACCTCCAGCATGCAACCTGGCTAAGATATGGCATGCTCGCATCTGTCTTCGAGGTCTCACGAAAGACTGACGCTATCTCGCACCAAGCCAGTTAATAAGTTATGTTATCCGGTCTGGAATATTCTTATTCATGTGCGAGGCAGCAGTTAAGTCTCTTCAGAAATGAAGTTAGAATATCCATCAGATATCACACAGGCCTCCATTGTTTATCACCCGATGGTATCATTCAAAACACCATTTATCTCGGGGCAGTAGGCTAACTCTTGACACCCTTACCGAAGTAGAATATTTAGAAGACAACTCTTATTGGTGAATCCGAACCACAATGACCTGAAATACCAGTGTGAACCTAGCTGAATGGAAATGGCATATCGGCCAAACCATGGCGTATTCTACAGCTCCTCTGTCATGAAGCAGTCAAGATGAAGGAATGAAAAGTCCTACCCGATTCAAATCAGGCTCCTTTCTTATATCCTCCTCCTTTTGATCCAATCTGAATCTGAGCCATTCTTTTCCAATCGTTCACCCCCGAGAGCGGTCGAAACAAAAAGCACCTGGCCTTTTCAGCCTGTGGCTCTCCGCCTGCTATAACCCTCCTTTTTAACTGCCACCGGTTAGAAAGACATTTCACATTTTGCGAATGCGAAGGAATGAAAGAATCGAAATCAATTCGAGGAAGTGGCTGCTGAGGAAGATCCGTAACACCGCTGTAGCTGTATGAGGCTGGCAGTGTCATAGTCCCTCCGGGGCCGAGTACGCTCGTATACAGAATGCTTGAATTTGTGCAAATACCTTTGGGTAGAGCAGGCCCTCTTATTTTGCTTTGGAGCTTGATTCCGTCCGCCGACATAAATGCAAACCCGTTTCCTCTTTTTTACTGAATAAAAAAGCAAGAGGAAGGCGGAAAAAAACTTGGTAGGCCAATCTTATGGGTTTCCAATAAGCCTGCTGGTGAATCCAGGAGTGTTCTTGCCTTTTTTATCCCCTTCTCCGTATACTGAACTCTTATTCTTCGTGTTTATTTCATGACCTGTTTTTGGTCTTGCGGAGTTTGGTTCTGGTAGGAAGAACCTGGTCCTTTCTCTTAGAAAAAAAAAGTGAAGGTGGTAGGGTTGAGGCGGGTTGGTAGCCATGAAGGTGGCAGGGTTGAGAGCATTTAAGGTGGTAAGGTCGAGAGCAATGAAGCGTGCAAGTGTCCATTTAATTGAGGCGTCCAGATGGCAGTCAGGCATCGCATGGCATGCATGCAAGGCCGGTTGAGCAAAGAGCGCAAAATCCGTGCCTTGATGCTTGCAATCATGGGGGCCAAATGAGATTCGGCTACCCCGATTTGCATGTTATGAGGGGGGGAAGCTCTGCCAAGTAGTACAGTATTCATGTAAGGAACATGGATTTATCTGAACGTTGACAGCAACGAGGCTACTGGATGGGATGCTGCATCGAGTAGCTTGCATGTGCTGGACACTAAATGGGCATGGCGCCGAAATCACTATTACAAGTGGGCCTCATAGCCCGGCAGATTCCTCTTATCCTCGGTCATGAAAATTTGATGCTCAAATCGTGATAACGTACTAGATGGGGCACGTTCCTGACCCCCCTTTTCAGACTCCCCCCGAAACACCACAAGAAGCAACAAGAACTGATATTGACCCGGAATCGATTCTCCGCTCCGAGCTTTTCTCATCCGACCCCGCTTCTTTTTCTTTTTGTTTGCGACCACTATTATTTTCTGCAGTTCACAACGTGCCGTCATCTGAGTGTCCATCTTGAAATATTTATCTACATCTTTTCACACCTGAAGGCGTTGGAAACTCGGTCTCTTGCCACAGTGCATCTGTGCATGGCATGCAGCAATGAGCTGGGCTTTTATTTCCGCATAATGGAGCCGTCCTTGATGTATCGATGTATCGATATTCATGGGTGACGTCATTAGCCATGATTGGACATGGCCATGGTCTTAGAATACTAAGGTCCGGACACGCCCTCTTATCGCCTGCCGGGGCGTTTTGCATGATGTGCTCACTTGAGAGTGCCATGAGACCTTTCACTGCTCTATTGGCGACCCTACCGGACTACGCGGAACTTTATAGGTACAAAAGAGAAGCGCTACATTGGGGGACCCAACATGGTCGCCGGCGGCCATGTTGGGCCCGCATGTAGCGGCTTCCCTTCTACCCAAGTTCAGCTTAGTCAGGTAGGGTCGCCACATAATAGAGCAGTGAAAGGTCTCATGGTGCTCTCAGGTGAGCACCTCATGCAAAACTCCCCGGCAGGCGATAAGAGGGAGTGTCCAGACCTTAGTATTCTAAGACCATGGTCTGGGGGCTGGTCATGGCTATACTTCTACCCAGCTTTTCCCTTCCTCTGAAACATGGTGGCTGGAAGTGACCTACTACTGGAGCCGTAGCGTAACCTACATAATGTACACATATAGTGCTGGGAAGTGGCCGGTCATAAGAACACTGTTGGCATCTAAACGAGATGGATAGTGCATGTGATGAGCCAAACTACTATAGTATAATTGGAGCTTTTGATGGGAATGAAGTGGGGGAATGTGGGTGACCCCTCGACTGTTTTATGACGTTGGATGGAGTGACCGAGTGCAATTAGCACCTCGTTATCCTCCGAGAGGATCAATACGATACCCTGGAATGTGGTCATCATGGCGCACTCCAATTCTACGCTAGATCAGTGCCTAGCATAACATTTGAAACAAAACGCGCCATGACTGCGCAATTTTTTTTCATTCGTTCGTTTCCCTTTTTTCT